>JAODKL010000044.1:7106387-7126533 GCA_026780765.1 Petrocephalus schoutedeni
AACTGCGTGATGCTATCATGTCAATATGGACCAATATCTCTGAGGAATGTTTCCAGTACCTTGTTGAATCTATGCCAGTTGAATCTATGGCAGTTCTGAAGGCAAAAGGGAGTCCAACCCGGTACTAGCAAGATGAACCTAATAAAGTGGCCGCTGAGTGTATAATTCAACAGGAATATATAAAGAAAGGACATTTAAGGTTATAGGTAGAGACATGTTTTACTGATTTGTTTTTTTTCCCCCAGATGAAATGGATGACAATCAGGGCCCACAGTACTATGTTTTAATCAACTCACCTCCCGACATGAGGCTGGAGATCAATGACATCGTGTAAGAAATTAAACCAGCAATTTATTAAAAACTGAGATAGATGACCTGTTGTAGTCCTGAAATGGTCAATTAACTCAGGTCTTTTAAACTGAAGTCATTGTAATTGACGTATTTCACACATACACACAGAGTCACATCACGCATGCATGCACACACAGACTTAGCATTTTTACTTTTTTGATTGCATTGACAGATTTTTATAAAATTGAGTTTTCCCCTTGTGGGGATCGAATAAATGGTACCCACTATGTCAAAAATGGTCCCCACAATATAGTACACACATCAGCACATGCATACGTAATATGTGTTGATCCTCCATCCCAAGATGCAAAGAACATCCATTATCTATACCTAGTAATTGTACTATGGAGGCAGGTTTTCTGGACAGTGGGGAGAAACCCCACAATGACACCAGGAGGTCTGAAGCAACAGTGTTAACCACTGTGCCACTGCCCACACCCCCAAATAACACACGCAGCACGTAAAGCACTATAGAAAGATATAAATGTAAATCGAGCAATATTTTCATTGGATGGGAAGCAATGGTAGAAAAATCTCACTGGATGGGAAGAACAGCCTCATTGGATGGGAAGCAATGGTAGAACAACTTGATTGGATGGGACGCAATGGTAGAAAAACCTGACTGGATAGGAAGGAATGGTAGAAGCTGAACAATGACTGAATCACAGCTCAGCACTAAGTGCTTAAGGTCCTTAAAATCTTTAACCATATACTGAATACAGTCATTATATTTTATTTAGGTACGAGTAGTAGTATATCATTTTGCTTGACACAGCCTGCTGGACTGGTTCAGGGACAAAATGATCAAAAGTTGTAATTAATACAAAGGTGGACAACAAATACTTTCATTTATCTATAATTTATTTATTAATCTTGCTTTCAAGAAAAATGCTGAGTTTCTTTGTTTCTTTGTTAAATGTAAGTAGCCATCTGTTTTTTTGTTGATAGTAAGTATCTGGGTGCTTCGAGTGCATTGGATTGAATTCCCTTTCGTTGTACCTCAGGCATCAGGTCTGGGCAGAGGTGGTGTCGGCTTTGGTGTTGACACAACATTTCCTCGCACCTGAATGTGGAGACCGCATCGAGTATGGGCTTGGCTTCATGCCCCGTTCTGCTGGGCACATCAATCCAGGTCCAAGTTCAGGTCTCCAGCAAAGGTCACCTCTTTTTAAATTCTGTTTTATGAGTCCTTATGCATTTTAGGTGTGTACCAAGCCAGCAGGAAACTCTCAGCCCCTGAAAAGATCTGACAGAGATCCTTTTAGAGACCTGCATTCAATATGATTTTTGAGAGTATTTTTTATTAATGTATGCGGAAGTCTTGCTAAATTCTTTCCCAGAAATGCCACAAAATACATCAGCTTGCAGACCAGCATCATAATCTGTGAAAGGTACATGGTAATGACTCAAAATACAAAACGCTCACTAACCTAAGGTATAGGTCTGTTAATGTTAACGATAAAATAATGTGCGTGTAAAATTAAAGACATCGCATAAATGTAGCTATATCTGCGTTCAAGCAACATATTCGCAAACATATTTTTTAATGTTTATTTAGCCGATATGTTTGTGTACAAGTGAGGAGAGCATGGACGGAGAGCAACACCAACCAGCATCCAGCATAAGTGGATGAATGGTTGGATGGACGAATCGATGGGCAGATGCATGCATGGATGATAGGATGGATGACTGGATAACTTAATCATAATGTTAGCTTATAGTATACATATCCAAATAATCACGTAGCATTCATGGTTAGGTTTCTAACCCTTTGTCCATAGTTCTTCAATACACCAAATAATGCTAGTATAGACTGTCAGTTTAATGCCTTATATGGCATCAGTGAGACCTAAAAAATGAGTGACAGGCAAGCTACAAGATTAGTGGGGTGACTAAGCATGAGAATTGTTCGTGCATGATGAGGGGTTTAAAAGGTGAACAGCCTTTATGCTAAAGCAGATTAAAGACAAATCCCGCAGCAACAGGGCACGCGACATCACGAGAAAAGCCAGTGAAAGTCATTGTGTCTCGACGGAAATCACCACTCCTTTGTCCCCGATCCAAGGGACGGCCCCAGGAGGTCAGCACCATGCCATCGTCATCAGGGCTTCATTCACGCCTCACGTATGGGAAGCTGTCGACGGGATCTGCAGCGTTCTCTGGAACTCCCTTCTCACAATGGCCCTTAGAAGGTATAAAAATACGTCAGTGTAATCAGTTGGTGCATATTTTTAGGATCCAAATGCACATGGATTGGTGACTACTAGTTTCAATTCATGTTCATTTGGGGTGATGCAAAAAATTTGAGAAGAAAACACTTCTGCACAAATATCACTACATGTACATTAGACATGTATATCCTCCTGGGGTCAGTCCTGTCTCCCTTTCTCTTCACCATGGACACCTTTGACTACAAGACCAACACTGAATCCTTTCATCTGTAGAAGTTCTCAGACGACTATGCAGTAGTAGGTTGTATTAGGGCTGGAGACATGACGGAGTACAGGTGTTCCTGATGTGAAAGGAACTGGTGGTGGACCTGAGAAGATCCCCAGTAGAGATGGTCCGCAGTAGCCCCCCTGTCTGTTTGGGGAAAAGAGGTGGATATTTCCAGGACTACAAGTATTTGGGTGTCCATCTAGGGAGCAGGCTTTACTGGTCAAGGTACTGTACTGCTCTGTAGAAGAAGGCCCAGAGCAGGTTGTACCTCCTGAAGAGACTCAGTTCCTTCAGCATCTGCAACACCATGTAGATATTCTATGAGTCTGTGGTAGTTCCATCTTCTATGCTGTTGTGTGCTGGGCCAGCAGTGTGAAGGGGGGGCAGATGCTAACAGGCTCATCAAGCGGACCAGGAAGGCTGGGTCAGCGCTAGGGGAGGAACCAGGCACTAATCAACACTGTGGCAGAGAGTCTATTTATTTATCATTTTTGTGCAATAATTAATAGCATATCTGTATATATTCACCCAGCACTACACTTATTTTCCTACTCAACAACATATTTCCATTTTCATATGTTTGTTTATTTTTATAAATAATTTTTTTGTGTAGCTTTTTTTGTAATATAATATATTTTTGTGTTTTGTGTAGCTGCATACTGTGCAGTCTGTAATTATACGATTATCCTCAAAAATCATTAAAGTATTCTGATATATCTCATACATGCCACGCCTATTCCTTAAGGACCCCCCCCCCCCGATGGATCACATTAATTTACTTAGTAGACCCTTTTCAATAGCAGGTGGTTCAAAATCACTAAATGACTCGACAAGGAATTTGTTTAAAATCTGAATTATTTGCATGCATGCATTTCGCATTATGAAGGAAACATTTCCTCCTGAACAAATAAACAAGAAGCAGTAACCGCGTTCGCCATGCCTGGCACTGTGCGTGGGCTATGCTACCCTCGCGACTTAGCCCCTTTAATTCCCGCTACGTCCGCTTTCATGCTTGTGTCATGCGCTGTCGGTTAGTGTACAGTCCAGCGTAACCAGGCTGTCAGCCCAGTCACTGCAAATCTGGGTTCAAACGACAGAGCAAAGAAACATACAGGACAATCCCCCCACAGGAAAAAAGAGTGTGATAGCTGTACACCTCTTCAGGACACAACATTATATAGTAAAAAAAAGCCAGATGGCAAATATGAATAGCAAATACAACAGGCTTGCTTTAAGCTTCCTCAACCTGAACTTCATTCAAATAAACTGAAGCGTCTGCCGCAAACCATGGTCAGTCTGAGCATTTGGCAGATAAGCACCTGAACTGACAGTGAATAGATTGTGTTTTTTATGCATTTGGGTACTTAATATTAGTCAAGCTGATTTGTCTCAAAATTTATACAAAACATTCATGAACCTACCCCAGAGCTCTGAATGCCTTAAAAATGGACACCATACGTAAGACCGCAATTCTGTATATAGGCTAATGCAGCAAGTTTTTTGCTTTATGTTGTTTGTTTGTTTTCTGAAAAATGAAAGGTGCCCCAGTTTTTTTATTTTAAAAATTTCAGAAGGGAGAAAGTATAAAAGTAGAAATTAACTATGGAAATATTCATATGATGAAGACAGCCCCAAAACCACATGTGTTATGCATTGTATTTACTTATTAATACTCAGCATACTTATATTGATCAGGTATTGATCATCTTTGGAGTGATTTTGCTGCATGGCTGTGCTTCGATTTGTAATGCAGCGATGCCCCAGCGAAACATTTCTCGCTCAACTTTGACTGCGAAATTAATTCTGGTCAGCGATTCTCTGAGCGATGAACGGGCGCTGCTGTGAATGCTGGTAATTTTAATTATGACACGCTAATCAGGTTAGATTAACATGCAGAGGAGGGAATGAATTTGTTAACCTGACGCGCAAACTCCATCACCGACCTCTCCCTCTGCCGGCATCCTGCGATGGCGCCGGCGCCCGGTACTGAAGCTTACGGGGCTGTTTTGATGGAAAATCGATGAAATTTTGTCCTAGAGCAAGTGGTATCGGATTAGCTGTTGTTTGCTGCACATGTCGGCGTTGTTATGCTGCAGATGGTAACTGATACAACCAGCAAAGCATGGCCAGGATGATATTTTCGATACGCAATGAATTTGGCACCTCCTATATTTAAAGTAGCTAATGAAGCTGGACGTTTTATCAAACAAACGGGGGTAAAAAGCTGCATCTGAGGACTGGAACGAGAGTCAGTGAATTAGATAGACACTGTTTACCGGGATTTCCTCAATGGCACCCCTGTTTCCTCCTACAGACCAAACAAGTGAACTGATGACACTTATTTCCCCGTAGTGTGTGATTGTGTCAGTGTGTGCCCTGTGATGACTTATCATCCTGGCCAGGGGGCAGGGTCAACGTCATGGTGGGACATACAGCATAGTCAGAGGGACTCCTGCCTCATATCCCAGGTCCCAGGCTCACCATCACTCTGTACTGAATAACTGTTCATAGAAGATAGGGGAATGGAAGCACAGGTGAATCCTTCACTTTCCTCGTAAATATTTAAGTCACCACCGTAAGGATTTCCCATAGGTATGTTTTTTCTTTCTTCTAAAGGGGAAGACAGGTATTGATAAAGCCACCAGCAACCCGTACATGTGGAAAGTTGCCCCATTGAAGACAAAAATTATATGGAAAAGTTGGCTCTGGAAAATGTGGGTGCAATATGCCCAAAGTGATATGCAACTTAAGCTTTATTTATTTGTTTGCTTGTTCACTCATTTGTTTTAGACGACATTGCTTAGTACTCTGTTTTATTTTTAATCTAAAAAGTTTTATGCAAGGAATACCTTCCCACCACTTTTCTACCAAAATAATTTATCTAAAACTATCAGCTTTTTAAATCTTTTATTATAATTGTCTTTTGTATTGCTTGGAAACAACGATAAAGGTGAAGAATTCAATAATAGTGATTTTTAAAGATAATGGGTACAGGCCAAGCATAACCATAAACATTGTATTTTAATTTTCAGAGTCATAAACATTTTTACTGCTTATACACTCAGTTAGTTTTCTTTTCCAAAGGGCACTTTGGGTGATCCGTGTAACAGAAACATGCTATGGTCATCCGCACCGAGTCAATCCTTCAAATCAAATCAAACTGTACCAATTTTTCAATATGTTGTATTGCAGGATATTAAAGAAAATACAATACTTCATACTGTGAAATGGAATTTTATCCACTTTATTACTCTTTGCAGAAATGAAGACTATACAGTACAGTCAACCCTTCCCCATCGCAGGGGTTAGGGACACAGGCCGTGTGTGATTTGGAAAAACCTCGTAAATTTTTTTTTACCTCCTTGGTGAGCGAAAACACACGAGAAATGCGAGATAACGTAACGCCATGTGGCCTCCAAACCAACACGGATGGACTGCGGGGAGGAATAGACAGGGCAGCTGGCCAAGGCTATATCAAATCTCAGACGTGTGAGAAACATTAGTAAGAATTAAGGTGCTGATGTCATGCATATTATGTAAGCTTGTGACTCGCTACTTTTATATCTCTTATTCTTATGTATACAATCTCATTATGGTGGGAGTTATAACACAAAAAAATAAATAAATTGGAAAGGGGGGGGGGGGGGGGCATGGTTCATTTTTGCCCCAGGGCCCAGTGTACAGTTATTCCATCTTTCATACATTTATGAGTTTATGAGAATTTAATTTCTTATGATGACCCTGCAATATGTCAAAACTGAGATAGGGAAAGCCACACTGCAGAAGGGCTGACTGTATCCTAAAGATGCAAGTCGAGATTTCGTCTCATAACACTATATTTTTCACTTTCAAATTAAGATTAAGATAATACAGCTGTGATGTGCTTTCAAATGACATATTCTTTTGACTAGTTATGAATATAATATCCACCCCATTGTGGGCGGGCCTCAAAGCACAGTGCACAAGGCTTGGGTCTACCCTGGGGAAGATGCCAATATGATAATAATACAAAATATTGTACATGTTTTTTTCCTAGCAGATTAAATTGTAATGGTTGGATGCTTTTAAAGCATTGTAATATTGGACAGGCTGAAAAATGTAGGCCAGTAATAAAAGTCAAACTCAGTGCGAAACACGACAGAAGCCAATAACCCCCTCGGTCTTACCAATATAATCTATTCTCTCCTGCTGTATTTTGTTGATCTGCTCTCCAACTTATGTTCAATTTAAGACTTTAAGTTGTAACTTTCTCCTGCTTTTTGTTGTCCACATGGTTCTTTGTGGAATCAGACACACACACACACACACACGTTTGTAGTTAAACCTCTGTGGAATCCCCATTCAGGGAAAAACCCTAATCCCTACCATGACACCCTTAACCCCAACCCAACCCTAACCTTAGCCACACGTAGCCAAAGAAAATACAAGACTTTTGGCATTTTTACTTTTTTGATTGCCATCACAGATTTTTATAAAACTGAGTTTCCTCTTGTGGGGACCAGAAATTGAAATGGGGAGGGGGGGGGGGCATACAGAACAGATACGTTTTATTCCAGATAATTTCAAAATATTATTCAGAGATTATCAGACCTTTTGCCCTTCCTTTTCATATTTCTCCATCAATAATTTAATAGGAATTACTTATTGAATCAGAAAAGCCATATGAGGAGCAAAAAATAATGCATATGCAATATAAAGACCTAATAGGCGTAATTATAATGTCGTCAGATGTGATATTGATTTCCTGGTCCATATGATTCAATAGTATTTCCACCTCTAGCCAATCAGAACATACACGCCTGGATGGTTTCGTACATTCACCCTGATAAAGAAGGACTTTGTTTGGAGTCCAAACTGAATATAGTACCAGTCTAAAGTTTGGATACACCAACATATAGAAAGGTTTATTTGTACAATTCGCTGCACTTCAAAATAATTATAAATATATCAAAACTATAAAGTGACAAACATGGAATCATGTACTGACCAAAAAAGTATTAAAGAAAGACATTAATCTGCTTGGGGGAGGGTCAGCTCTGTGGGTTGGGACTTGAGCAAGGCCCGTATCCTTTGTAGGCGGCTTGGCGCGTCCAAACTTTTGACTGGCCCTGTATTTATGAAAAGGGCGCAGACGGGAAGCAACGCCCCTAGGGGCCAAAAACGTGAAAGGCACACCATAGCGCCATTAGTGTTATGATGACCTATGGGCACAATTTACGCATGTTGGAATCTTATTAGTTCCAGGCCATTTTCATTCTGTATAAAGTGCATGGGTCTTCAGGTAAATTGACTACACTGAGCACTACATGCCTCCCACCACCCAAATTTGCTTCCTGGAGATCATGACAGCCGGAGGGGGTCCAGCAGACGCCACGAAGACGGCCCATTTGGAAGAAGGAGGAGGGATTGCTGTGTGGCAAACTGTCAAATGGCTCAGTGAGGAATGCAGGTCAGCATGGAAGAGGGCCACGGATAGCCCATACCCAATGGAGAATCCCTGCACCAAGAACACCAGACCCTCAATGCCAATAAACATGTGTAACATATAATCAAAAATATAACTCAAGATTTTAGAAGTTGTCCTATAACATTGATGTGTTATTTATCATGCCTTGGGAACACACATGCACACACATTGATATCATACATAAATACATACATACATACATACATACATACTGTATCCCCAAACCCAAATCTTCTAACACTTTGAAAGTCAGGAAGACACAGTTTTTCCATCTCTCTAAAGCTTAATTCCTCTATTGCTGTTCTTGCTTCTATGAACTTCTATGAAATACCGACTGAACCTGTAATAAGGTGCCCCATTATTTGGTCGTCCGTAGCTGGGCAAAAATCTCCCATTTGGTACCTGAAAATGCCAACCCCCTGCATTTTTATGCAAGGTGGCATCATGAAAGCCATTTACGTGAGTGTGTCCTAAGCATAATGCTGATAGTTCAAGATTCATCCTGGAAGAATCCAGTAATAATGCCTTTGGGCAGGTTTTCAACCTAAACTATAATATTGCAATACTATGTAAGAAAATTTGCTCTGGATGAATGTCATATTGCCTCCTTGAATTTGCAGTTTCAATTATGAAAATCATTATGAGACATCAGGACCTATTACAGCGCTGTATTTTTCCGCAGACTGCCAAATTTCATCCATAATTAAATAAATTGTGTGCAAGGGTTTTAGAGTAATTATATAATAATTAAACAAGCAATTATTGAAAAAACCTGTGTCTAAGACAGCCAGCTGCTAATATGAATTTAATGATTGACAGCTTATCTGTTCCAGGATGACAGCTGACACTGAATAGGAAACTACAAGTTTGCCATTTGCAAGTAATAAGTGCAAAATCATTTCAATATAGGGTTATATTCTTTGAGTTTATTGTAAGTGCTGTAGCAGTTATTACATGATATAAGCTATTGTGGGTGGTTTTACAATTTGATGATTTTATTGGTTATAAAAAAGGAGACAGGGAAGGATATTACATAGCAATAAAACCTATATATTCAAAATATTTAATATAAAAATAGTACATAAAGTGCTGTTATAGTGATGTAGTGTTGCACTTTGGGTATTAGCTGTGGGTAATACATTTTTCTCATTTGAGTTAATCCCAATGCACTATAAGGGCAATTCTTTTTGTGCCGGGAAAAAAAAAGCGCTTGCAAAAGCGTGCTTTGTGCCCGTTTCTCAAATGCCTGGCCCTCCTTTCTCATTCAAAACAGTTTATCCTTCCTTTTTTCCGCAGAAGAAAGTCCACTGACGGCAGGGTCCTTTCCCCAGGAGGGTTACCTTTGAAAGCACTGTCAGACCTCCACCTTAGCTGCCGTTTGCTCTTAACTCTGCCGCACACATTCGCCCGGCTGTCACGAGCATGTGGCTTCCCGCTCCTTTGTTCTCATGCAAGGATAGAATGAAAAAGAGTGAGGTTTGTAAAAGCAGAGAAGTTGTTATTTATTTATTTTTTGCCATGCATTGTTTAGCGTTGTTCAGTTTGGGAAGTGTTCCTTGCTAGCTTATTTTTACTTGTTTACACATTTAGATCAGCTAACGCATTTATCTGGGGAGATTTCTCCATAGTTGCGAATTTTGCCGTGGAGATTTCAATTAATTCCCCGCTCAGTGGATACTGCGGCGGGGCCCTTTCGAATGTAAACTAACAACTATTGAGTTATGGCGCCTTTAATCACTACAGTTCCTCCTGGTTCGCACATTATTCAAGGAAGCATGCAAAAAACACTTAACTGGCTGACAGCATTACTGACTGCTATAGGCTGACACAGCGGAAGGCCAATATTAACGTCAGCTTAACGTCAACACTTAGGGAAGTCTTCATGTTTAGCATGCTTTAGTGTTGGGGGTACGTTGCCAGTCATTTACTACTGGTCACTGAAAGATATCCTGCCCCGTATGAGTACCATGCAAATAAATAATAATTATAATAATAATAATAATAATAATAATAATAATATTATATGTGTTTCCTAGTTAATTTATGTCCAGTTCTCTTGTAAAATTCTTGCCAAATCATGTATGCCCTTTGGGCCAAGCAAGCTGGGAAGGGCGCTTTTAAAAAATAATGTAGATGGAATTTAATCGATGAGCTTGTGTACCAGTAAAAGTGAAATATACCACATATAAGCCCTGGTTGGGTAACTGGCAGAGACTAAGGTCAACTATAGCTGTCTTTGACCACTTCAGCGTGAGCCAACAGAAGGAATTTAGTCATTTTGCCTTTGAACTGGAGACAGCGGCGTGAAAAGTTGGATGCGATTCCAAGTGAAAAGCAGACGGGTTCTGTTCCCTGAGCATGGGCCGCGCTCCTCATTGTTCATGGCTTTGCCGGAGGAAATTCCCTTTCATCTGGTAACCGACTTGCAGAGCTGACGACACCAAGTCAATTGCGGTTATATAAAACTCTACATGTTGTTTTGATTTTGTTTTCATCAGATTCATGTGGCTTATAGAAAGATATAAGATAACAAACAAGATAGCTGAATTTGAACAACAATTAGTATTAATACTACTATCAATAGATTTCATACGTGACAAAAAGGAAAATTAAATGTTTTAAAAAGGAATGTAGGATTACAGTATATAAAGCAAAATTAACTATACAACAATACCTCAGCTACAAATAACCAAAAACATTTTTCATGCAAGTAATAAAACAAGAAATAAGAATGGATCCACCTGAATGCAGAGGCCGTGAAATTTATGCTGCCCCTAATACCATTCCCCACTGTTTAAAGATGTTTACTTCTTGTCACAAAACGACACAATGCTCTATCTTCAGTGCTCATTAGAGAAGAAGGACGAGGACAGAGGCTTGACAAAGGAGACATTTGGAGGCACTGAAATAAGCACACTGAGAAATGCAGCTGGGTGTACCAACCCATGCATTCTGAAACACGCGAAAGGTTATTACCGCATTCCAGCTTTAATAGCTTTTAAAACCTTCTACTGTTTTCGGCTGTCTAGAATAAACTCATCGTTACTGATACTCAGACTGGAACTGACGTTCTGACACATCGAACATGCAAACACAGCTGTTAATCATGACTGATCTCTCAGAAGCTCTCAGAAGCAAGATTTCAGATCTAGCAAACAGGCAAGCATTTGCGAAATAATAATAAAAAAAGCTGCAAAGTGCATTGAGAGTGACCGCAGCTCTTCGGCAGGTCATATTTCCTCAAGTGATTATCTGGTACCTTGCTGAGCCAAAGAACTGCTTGTTTACATATAACCCAGAACTCCTTTCAGTGTTTTACATGGTATGGTACATGGTAGATGGTGCATGCTATAGTTTGGAAAATCAGGATTTTAAAAGATTTATGAACAAGCAAATAAATAAATAAATAAAAATGACTTCTATTTGCATTCAGTCTAATTCCATTATGTAGCGGAAAATCTGTCCTGAATGAAACAATGGCCTGAAGCGTAAGTACATGTTGTCAGACCGAATAAGTTGGAATTTATTTTCATCCCTGTCTGATGATAATAACTATAATTATATGATTGCCTAGTGTGCTCTTAACACCTCAGTGCTGATTTTTTTCTTACTGATTTCCACACTTTCCAAATGAAACTGCAACATCAGGGTGGTTGTTCCCCTTTCTAAACAGCAAAATAATATCCTTAGTGAATCTGCTTCTGATCCTGATTTGCATCTCAAAGGCGTGTAATCTTTTAACAGGATATGACTTTACGGAAGCATCTGCGAAAAGCCGGCACGTATGTTTTTACATGTGTGCTGCCCTTGCTGGCTTTGGGGCTGTGTGGTAGCAGTATCATGGGTAAATTAGAGCATCACAATGAATCATGACTCTGGCTACATCGTCGTCTCTGGCTGCAGAGATAGGTTTGAAAGTGCAGCCTCAGTTGCGTTTCATGCTTTCATACCCAGTAAGCCTGATTAATATGTATGCAATCAACAAGAACGAAGTTCTGCCCTAATTATAGTGGTATCTTCCTTTGGGAAATTGGGTTTTAATTAGGAATCAATGCAATCTCAAAGCCGGATCAGAACTCAGTTTGCACCATCCTCCTGTGTGGTTCCACCTGATAGCTCAGGACCTGGTGCAAGAAGGGGGTTGCTCTGGGACAGATACAAGAACTTGCGAGTGCCCTTCAGGCGTCGAATATTCAAAATATATTACAGGCCCGCAGCTCAACAGAGAAAAATGTCGATATTCTGACAATAAATGAAAGGAATTGTGATTACGCTAGAGAGGACAAAAGAATAATTAAAACAAAGACGTATTCGACTTGAGGGCTTGGGATTTTAAGAGAGACTTCCTTTCTGTGGTTCTCCACTACTTAGCATAGATATTCAAATAGTCAATGGTAAGACCACAAACCAAAATTCAACTTGGCTTTACAACCATCAGAGTATGAAGATTTGTGGTCTGAGCAAAGCACCAAACTACCAAACCTGTCTATATGTTAACCCTAACACCAGGAAGGCTCAACCTCCATTTCTCCTGGTCACCCCATCATATGAGCATATTTATTGATGATACTTTACTTGAGGAGGCACAAATACTTAGTAGTAACTTAGTTACTACTGAAGTACAAATCATGAACAAATATAGTAGCTACTTAAGGTAAAAGATTCATTAACGATGAACAAACATTTAACGAGACCAGTATTTAACGTGTGTTATTCCTACTGTAACTTGTCCTTCAGTAGTTCCTTCAATTGTTCCCTCAATATTTCAGTAAGATTTACAGAATTAACCGATATAATAACAAATATAGGACCGGCTTGGAATAAAGGATGCATCACGATTCATTAATGACAAACAAACATGAGATCAGCGTTTCACATGTGGTATTCATTGTTTGTTCCTTCAAAAGTTTACAAAGGTTTACAGAATTCAAATATAGTAACAAACATAGTAATTGTTTGAGATAAAAGATGCATCACAATTCATTAATGATGAATGAACATGAGATCAGTATGTTGCTAAGACTTAGTTTGTGGTTAATTGATACATAAGTAATAGTAGGTACTATACTATTTTGCCCCCTCAAGTAAAGTGTTACCTTTATTTAACTACCATGATGACCCACATGGATGACATCAACAGCAGCTTATAACACCATCACATTCAAATGCAACACTGAGTCCTACATTGCATAACTCAAAACAATTTATTCACCCCTATTTCAAGTAGAGGATGCCAAAGGCACACAGTTTCAATCTAGGATCAAATATTGAAACTAAAATCTCAAACAGGACACTAGAGATATGGTTGCAAATATTTACAATAAGATTAGGAATGTTCTTTTACGAAAAGAATTTGCTTCTGCCCAATTAAATATTTACCACTGTCTAGGAGGTACTCTCTCCTTCTAAGCTGCTTCTTGAGGTTGTCACTGGCAGTTGCCAATAAACAGCGGTTTTTATACAAACCGGGCTGCACCGCGACATGACTCTCTCGAGGCAAAAACGCGCCGGCCAGTGAACACGAGACGGCTCCCAAAAAAAGACGGCAGTGGCAGAAGCTTAGTGAATGTGCAAGACATACAAGGCAGAGTGGAATTTTAAGCGGCTGTGCGTATGTAATTAGTTTGCCAGCAATGGAGGACTTCCACTGCAAATGCTACTGCTGTTTATACACTATAGAAGGCTGGCTTAGTGAATAACTTTTTTTCTGCAAATTAATATTTAGCTCCCTTTCAGAATGTACTTCTATATATTTTTTTAACAATCTGCTTTTATAAGGCTCTGTATTTGCTGATATAAAGTATCAGTAACATCCTGAATAGGTTTCCTTCAAATACTAATCCTCTCACTCAAGGCCACACATCAATACCATGTGCTGGAAAAGCTGTTATTCACATGTGAAAATCAACCCTATTCACACTTTTACAGATATAAAGGTTTGTGTTAGAGTTGAGGTGAGAAAGACCGCCTCTGTGTCCTGAAAACCTTGACTGTGGTGAAAAGGGTGTCTTAATTGCATGCTAAACTGTGGAGTAAGTTTATGCAAGTTGGGAGGTGTGGACATTTTGGGGCGGGGCAAAGTCAGGTGACAAGAGTAATCATTCACGTCACCCATGCCTTATTAACAATCAAAGAAAATGGGCCTAAATGTGCTGCTCTCGACCCAGATGACACGCACGTTCCGAGGCACTCAAGCACCTTGTGTTGACTCTGAGACTTTTGATCCAATTCCTTCACCTTTTTTTCTCGATTAAACCTGTCTCCACTTCCAAATAAAGTCACTGCTTCTACAGACCATTCCTGTGTTGCTTGGTTGTATTTCTATGCCTGAAGGAAGCCCTACTGTGTGTGTGTGTGTGTGTGTGAGAGAGAGACCAAAATTGTGAGATCACATTTGTATACTGCACTTTATGCTCTAGCAATTCTGTTAATGTCATGATCAAGACATTTCACAAAGTGAAGACTTTTAAATATGCTAAATTATTTTGCCTGTGAACTGCTGGCAAATACATTATTGAAATTTTGATTTAATTCATTTTAATGAATGGAACTTAAGGGAATCTAGGCTTTAATTTTTATAAAATTTGATCTGAACAATTTCACTATGAATTCTGACATCTGACAGAGATCACGCCTAGGATACAATTTAGCCAAAAATGTAATTTTAAAAGACATATTTAAAAAATATAAAAGGGCCAAGTTCACTAGAAATAGAGAGTATATTTCATACTAAATAGCCAAATATAAATATAAAACTGGCACTAGAAATTATAAAGATAAAAGTCACAAGACATCAGATTCTTTAATAAAAGAACTACCAGGAAACTGTCAGTACACGTCATAATTTAATGAAACCTCGAAACATTAGCTATCAAAGAAACTCCCTTGTATAAATGTAATCATAAATTTTACATCTGTGCGTTATTGGCAAACTTTGAGGCCATCATCTTTAAGTTTTACGATAACCGGCAACGAGCTGTGCACGGATTCATCTTCACCGATTGGCAAGTTTATGCGGAAGGCTTTGACGCCATTCCAAAGATTTAGCACAACGAATTGTTGTTTCACAAATACTGCTCCGTGCTCCAGAACAAGCGACGGCGATCCATGGCATATCACAACGTGTTTCCCTTTTGATGGGACTGATGAGATAAAATCCCACTCTCCGGCTAGGGCACTTAATATGTTTGTTTCTTTTTTCCAGAGCGTTATGTTATGCTGCCACAGGGAGAGTCGTGCTCCTTCCTGAAAAAGTTCAGCGTGCTCGTTTTCTTTTTCCGGAAGACGGCACTGGCTGGAACCCTATTTCCTGGGGATCCGTTATCCTCCAGCAAAACGACAGAGATGGATGCCAGTACATGGGTGAGTCTAATGAGATACAGTAACGGGAAATGCTTAATGCATGAGAGGGTCGTGCTTAAGACTAATGGGGGGGCTGGGGGGGGCTGTTGGGGGAATTAATGGGGCAACGGCAGACCATCGCAGACCCTCAAGTCTGCCCACGTCTAGGCCTTCCAGGTGCCTGTGCAAACATCCCCGCATAAAGGTGGCGGATAATAACGAGTGGGTGTCTGACAGAGGACCTACATTAGCAGGAGCCGTAGCTAGAGAGACAAATGGAGAATATATTCATGACTCACAGCAATAGGGCTTTAATAAACCTTTACACATTGGTATTCATCAGCGCTAATGGTGAAGCAGCGCATGCAAATGACAGAAAGGCACTTTGGATGTGCCAAATGAATATTACGCATTCCCAGTTCGGGAGACTTTGGCTTAGCCATGGAAGGAACCTTTAAGGAGGAAAAACTCACATAGGATCTCTTATAATTGAGGAGCCATCCCTCCAAAAGGGCTATTAAGCAAGACAATGCTTGTTCCATTAGGCCTCATGTATTTAAAAAACTGTAAGTAAATTAGATTAAATTAAACAGAAGTAGAAATACTTCCTAGATACTTTAGAAACTAAAGATGCCCATTATCGGTCTCCACTCAATAAAAGATTTTATAGGTTGTTTATACTCATATTCTACTAGGTTGCTGGGCATTTGGGAAGGAAACAACAGCGAGACGTCGCTTATAACACTTGGAAAATGTAATTTTAACCGAGCCTCAGCTACGGCAGTCCCAAGAGGAATGGTGTCCACGGCCCTTTTGAAGTAATATCCGTGTGAATATCACCGGTGATTCGGAATGTGGCTGGCCGGCGGTATGCAGTATATAAATTGTACTACTATATATCAACTCTGAGTATCAGCAAAGTTCAGCCCTCTATTGATCTGTACCCTTAACTATTTTACTGCTAGTAATTTATTGCAATCGGCGCCTGGTCTTTGATTGATGAGGGAATCCGAGCAGGCCGAATTCAGCCCCCGACATTCCCTGGCTGACTCCCGCTGCCCTCCTTTATGCGCATTACTTGCACATAACGTCGCCTATTTGCATGCCATCCCAAGTCATTCTGACTTCAAACTAAAAAGCATAGATGAAAGCCTTAATGGACTCAATAGGAAGAGGATATTAGAAGAAATGTATTCACCAGATGACATTATTTGTCTTTGTTAGCAAGTGTATGTTTTGCATTCCTACAGGGCGCGGGAACCCATTTGTTCGAAAGAGTCATTGTGAAATATTATTGCGAGGACAATGTTTTCTCTTTTCATGATGGATTTGCATCATTATCTTCACATGAGATGTAAATGAATTCCTCCACGAAGCTTATCAAAACTGCTGATTTGTTCAGATGGGAGAAGTGCAAAAACAAACAAACAAATAAATAAATATAAGCCAAACGAATAATGAGTGACGCTCCTTTCGTTTTTACCCTATAGAGGGAAACTGACCAATTGTTTCAGCCCAGGGGAGGATTTAAATGAAACCCGTATTTGTTAGGAATTAATTTGCCAAATTTGCCAGGCGTGATGCATAGGACACGGGGACCTTTTACTACACTCCCCCAAGGTGACCTTTAGTCCTGTTTACAGTCAGTAGCGCAGCATAAAGTTTACCACGGCATCTTTTAAAACTGTATGGTACGTCCCAATCCAATTCCAGTATAGCCAGGTTTACCGTTTTGCCAACCAAGTTGTATTTTCCCTATTTTCTGGCTTTCAAGTACCAAGTATAATGCACAAAGTAATCCTAAAGCTTTCATGTTCAACTTCAGTAGCCCTGTCTTGCCTATTCCTAGTATAAAGGTATGGACCTCTACTGCGGTACTGGGAGAATGAATTAATGTTTACTTAACCACACACAAATGATTGCAGCTATGTATAGAGAAGGTCAGGGTAATTCAGATGCTAATTATGCTTATTTACACTACAGGTGCAGGTAGGATTATGTAGAATTTATGAACTGGAGTTTTATAATTGTTTACCGCCTGGTTCAACATAAGACGACAAGCTGCATCAAGCCTTGATGAGTTCAATAGATTTAAATAAGATCTGATTCCTGAACATGTCTGGGTAATGCTGTTGTGTGCTTTTTATTTGAATAAATTATACCTTCCCTTAACATTAATGAGAACCAAAGTTATGTAAAGTCAGATAAGTGAGCTGAGATAATCTGATAACACTGTTCAGTGATACTATGATACTAAACCTACAGCAACTTGATAAAAGCAATAAAGATGAAAATGCATATGCGTTTAGACACACTACACCAAACACACACACACTCACACAGACACACACACACACGTGCATGCATATTAGGTATCTTTGTCTTTGTGGGGACTCTTCATTCATTTCACTGGGCAGAACACTAATCCCAACTAGGACACCCTTAACCAACCCCTCCCCAGTCCTAACCTTAACCATACGTAACCAGAGAAATTTAGTTTTTTATTTCGTTTTTTCATTGCATTCACAGGATTTTATAAAAATGTTTCCCCTCCTGCATATGTTGCTAAGCTGCATCTGGCCCTGCATGCGGTCATCCAAGAAAATCTTGGGGGTTGGTGGCAGGATCAGCACTCCAGCCACCTTAAAAACTTCTCGCAGCCCCAAAACGGCAGACAGGACCCCTTTCTGCTCTCCGTGGGAGTGGCTGTGCTGCAGCCGCCCAGGGGAGGGCTGCACGCATCGTGAAGGGGATCGGGGAAAGGCCTCGACAGCCTCAGAAGCGTCTCCGGAGGAGTCAGAACCACCGGACAGCCACTGGGGTCGGGCTTTTTCTGGATCGGAAATGGTGTGGTGCTGAGGCATCGCCCGCTGTGCAGCAGCATTTGGGCCCTGATCTGAGCCCATCTGTGTAGGTGCGAGGAACGTCTCATCTCCGGCATTCTGACCATCTTCCCCGGCTGTCGGAGGAGCTTTCTAAACTCCGTGTTTCAGTGGTGGCACTTTCTAAGGTACGCAGACTGGGGATTGGCCAGATCTCTGTAGGTGGGTACACCTGTCATTGGTCAGGTCGCTCTGCTGGCGGCCATAGCTGTCACTGTGCTGGATCGGCTCCTCCCGATGGTGCCCCATGTCACCCCTTTCAGCGAGTGTATTATGGCACTCAGGCAAGGCACTCTCTGGGTGTCCTGTCTGTTGTCTCAGTGTATGGTCTGACTGTGGCGCGTGGTATCTTGGTAAGAGAGACATTTTATTTGTAACTTTGCGGTGTTGTTAATGGGTGCCCATGAGGTGACACTCCTCTGATCATGGGTGACTTGAAGGGCTGTGTAGGAGGATTGTGTCGGTTCCGTGGGTCTGGCGACTGTAGTGAAAGTGGCTCCATGTTCCTTGACTTTGCGAAAGATCAGGGGCTGTGGGTCACCAGATCCTAGTTCCAGCACCCTGAGCCACATTGCTGGACTTGGTTCTCCAATACTGGTGGTGCGGCGAAGGAGGTGGATCACATCCACGTGGGCAGGTTCCTTATACTGTAGGACTGCAGGGTCTGCAGAAGTGCCCAGTGTGTGAATTCTGACCACATACTTGTTGTTGCTTTGAAGACTCAGCTTACTGTAGGTCCAGCAGACTGCCACCTACTAGGAGAATGAAGCTGGACCTGATCTAAGATCAGGGTGTTTCTAATGAGCTTGCATCAGTGACAAGTCCCTGAAGGTTGTCGAAGGTTGTGTCATGTTATATATATATATATATATATATATATATATATATATATAAAATATCTGTAACCTCAGCAGTCTATATAGGCCAGGTACACTTTATACATTTCTGAGTTTCTCAGAAATGTTGAGTTGATCCAATGAATTTTTAAAATTAAAACATCTTAAAAACATCTCTTGTGTTGTTTTGAAAGCTCTGTTTCTGTTTGAAATGTAGAAAAATAAAATGTTAATAATGTCCTAATGAGGGAAAAAGTGGAACACTCCCATCCTAGATGCTGACACAATTTCATGAAACCTAGTTTTTCATTTAAATGCTGAGCCAAGTCAATTAATAGAGAATGGAAAGAGCAGCATTTTATTGTTTCTTTTTCTGTTTCATACACAAAGTTATTGATTCATATGTATTATTAACATTTCATCACAAGGCACATTACTGCACCATAATTCATATACTATATGTTCTACATTTCCTTCCAGGAATATGTAGGTTTTGCCCAAACTATTTAACTTGTACTTGTGTGTGAGCCCTAATGGTACTCAGTGTCCCCTTTTTAAAGTTGTCAGCACCTGCCCCTTAAGAAGTCCCTGCACAAACTGCTTTCCATTGGGTACTCTGGTTCCCCCCCCCCACAGTCTTAAGACATGCAGTTGGGCCAACCAGAATCTCAAAATTGATATTCCTCTGGTCATGGGTGAGCCCAATGCGACCACAGACACTGACAGGCATTGTGATGCCCACGTTTAAGTCTGCTGGAGCATGTGCCCTGCAGTAGACTGGCATCCCATCCAGGTTGTACCCCTGCCTCGTACCCTAGCCCCCTGCCCCC
>JAODKL010000044.1:7130789-7149973 GCA_026780765.1 Petrocephalus schoutedeni
AATATATGTGTGTGTGTTAATTAAGCTACAAGCTATGCTTGCAGTTTTTGGGGTAAAAATACTTCCTAGGCAAATGCATGAAAATAAGTTAAAAGATTTCTCTCTAAATATACAGTAACACACCCACCCACCCAATGCCCATCCATCCATCCACCTTACCCCTTTTTCAGTGATTGGTACAAGGCTGGGAAACATCTAGGATAGTGTGCCAGACCATCACAGAGTACAAGCATTCACTCACACACTGGGCCAGATCTAGGCAAACTAAGGAGCTGAATAGGGCCTGTCTGAGGGTCCAAACAAAGTCCCTGGCCCCGAAGAGGTTGATCCAACCCCGCTCACACATCTAATGTCATGCTACAGCCAATCCGGTGGAACCAACAATTGTAGACGAGGAATAGGGAGTTTGGCTTGACATTTTCAAATGAGTGCAGTTGCGCAAACACTGCATTTCTCACCAGCTGACATCAGGTATGTATTACAGTTCTGTGTTGGGAGAGAGTCTGTCTTTTTGCTATTCATGGACTCGTTTTGCTCACCTTCATTCGGGGTCCCTTCGCAGTGCATATAGCAAGCAAGTAAATGTTTCACGCCATTAAATTCCTCCCGCAGATCATGCTTGCAGTAATTGCATGTCAATCGGTATGCAATAGTGAAAAAATAGATAATAAAACCCCCACGGACTTATTAATCATTGCGTCTGCTGGCATGTCAGCGAATAATGGAACTCAGGCAGACTAAAGTCATCCATATCGCTGTCGGGCTCCTAAGGCTGCGGGGCCTAATTTCGCTAAATCTGTTCTTTCGGGGGTCAGCGTGTGGCCCAGTGGGTAGCGCTGTAGCTTCACGACTCCAGATTTGGCAGTGCATTTCTTATTGTCAGCTCATTTGCATGAGTTTGCATGTTTTCATTATGTTCATCATGTTCACAGGGGTCCAAACCATGTGTTTTCGCCGGATAGCACCTCTAAGTGTCTTGTAGAGTGAGTGTGTAGCATGTGTCGGGTCGGCGTCGTCTCTAGGAAAGGCTGCTCAGCCCTGCTCCTGGAGATCTACCACCCCGCAGAGCCCGTATTTAACATATCGGATGCGGGTAATCAGGAAGTTCAGTAGCTTCTCAGTATTAGGGCCCGCTGTGTTGAAGGGCCCGATTATCTATGTCAGGAACAGGGTTAAGCTGCCCTGCACTAAGCTGTCCTGTTCCGTACCCTTACTGGGATAAGGTCACTGCAACCCTGCTCTGGAGAAGTGCTCTGGATTGTCGGCTATTTTTTTCACCTTAATTGATTTAATGATATCCAGCATATTGGCGTACGGCGAGTCGATCTCCCGCAAAAAGCAATCTGAGTGCAGCGTAATGGACAGGCTGACTTTCCAGCAAACACAGGACCGGCGATATTACAATCATGTCACGGCGAGGCTAAATTGATATGAGCCTGACTATCAAGCGATTGAATGACTGGGTGTTTTTTTTTTTTTTTTTTATTATTATTATAATAACCAGACCCATGCATATTTAACTTAAATCAGCAGGAGCAGAGATCATTAACCTCCCCAATGACGGAGGGGGCCAGGGGGGACGTGTATGACAGGTGGACACGGGGGGCTGTCAGATAACACAAGAAGTCATGGCTGTAAATTCCAATGCATTGCGATGAGGGCACGCAGGAATTGCTTCCCTCTCGCCTCCTATCCAACCTGCAATTTATTTGTCGGGGCACAGTGATGGAAATGTTTGGACACAGCATTTCAGGCCTGACGTCTCGTTGCATAATCATGACAGCGAAATAAATATGTAAGGATTTCGGTGTTTGATGCCCCGCCGCCGCTGACGGGACGAATACCGCCACTCATTCATCCCGCCAACTGCCCGGAGTATATTATAAATTAGTATATACTGCTCAGTTCTACATTCGGCGTTATACGCGACTGTGATGAATTGCGTGGTCTCATTCAGTCGAATGAAATTATGAGCCCACAAGTCACTCGGAATAAACTATGCAATGCAGTGACTTTGCAGATATGAGGGGGGGGGGGACCTAAGGTCCTGAAAAGGCAGTTTCTGAGTGGTTTAAGAAAAGTAGCAATGCTGTCAGGTTTTGTTTGCTCCCCCCCCCCCCCAATTTGCTAGCAGTCTCGGCTCATTTGTAGAATTTGCTAATCTGTAAAGCCAAACACCTAGGAAAATGCAGCTTGGGGATGTCAGGGAAATCGTAAATGCAGCTTTAGCCACATAGTGAGTAATAAAAATCAATATTAACTCAGGTTTGTCCATTTTCCAGAGAAGCACCACAACCATCTCTGCAAATATGGACTGTGTATCCCACTGGGCGGCGTTTCTAATGAATTAGTGAGCTGGGTCGGATTTTCTTGCCGGTATTCCGTGACGTATGTGGTTTCGGCTGACCGTACAGAGTTTCCTTTTGTCGGAATTTTTAACAGTATAAATTACTGGCAACTTCCTAAATGGCTGACAAATATTTTGGCTGATTCATGCCTTTTTTGCAGTCGAACCGGAAAAGAAATCAAATAAAATAAATCTCTAGGGAGTCACCAGTGCTGTGATTGTTGATTTGAAGCCCTTGATGTTTTGAAGTATTCCACTGAACAATGAATTAGCTGCCCCTGCATTTTTCCACCTCTCACAATGCAAATCAGGTCAAGGCTAACTGCCATTAGTCAGTGGCAAGCCACATCTTCCGAAAATATAGTTTTAAGTTATTTACTTATTATTATTTATTTTTATTTGTTTAGGATTTACTTTTGTGACTGAATTCATATCATAACTGCTCTGGGATAAATCTGATGCCTTTTCAAGTTTATGCTTATTATAGCCTTAAAGATCATATCACTGAGAACTAATAAGTTATTATGATTGAAATTAATCAAAGCAAACTGTGTGTTGTAATTCTGAATTACATGGAGAATAAATATAGAATACGGAGTATTGGATCATTGCATTGACTCAGCTAATCTGTTTCCTTTGTATCCGTGTTAATTAATCTTTGTTTATTTGAGAAATTATTTTCACTATACATTCCTGCATCTTTTTAGGACTAAATATTACTGCATTCCTCGCTGAAGTAAAAGAAGTTAGATCTTTTATGAAAGTAATGGGTTTGTCAGTCATGCTGTTTTCTGGTAAAGAACCAATTTAGTATACCGCAAATCTAATCTCCGTCAAAGAGAAACATTGATTTTCTTTTTCCCTTCACGTCAGAAATGCATTAATCTCAACAAGGACAAAGTTTTAGCAGCCTGCTATCAGTGATATGAAACACATAAAGAAAAAAACTTTCCTTACAGGGTGTAGTTAGCTGAGAGTATCTGTCATAATCTGTTGAAAGAAAGCAAGTCATGCCAAAATTAAAATGAATGAGTCGGCCCTTCTGCATCACGATTTTCCCCATTGCGATTTCAATATATCACGAGGTTGCCGTAAGAAATACCACGATCTCGTGCTTCTCGAAATCCTCTAGTGCTGCTTGCCGAAGGGGCCAAAATATTTATGGGACTTTTCCAGGTCACGCAAGGCCTGTGCCCCTAACCCCACAATGTGGAAGGGTCAACTGTAATACAAATATGCTCTATTTACTAGCTATGATAAAAATGTCGTCACTTTTTCTTGACATGGGCAACGTGCCACACTTATTCAAGGTATCATCCTGAAAGCACACGATCACCAAAAGCTGCCTTTGCAATCAGGCCAAAATGTGATAAATCTGTAACCGTGCTGCTGTTGCTTCTGGCTTCCCCTTTTGTGTACTGCCTCCTCCCCCTGGCCGGATCTCTCATTCACGGTGTGTTCCCGTAAGGATCACTGCTGACTGAGACCTTGTCTCGGGGTGCCATTTAAACGCCACAAAGGCTGGCACTTCAGCACAGCGGCTACCACCGAGGCCCCACAGCTCTGGTGTCTGAATCTGGCTCCTTCTCCGAGAGTGTTGGGAGTCCGCCTGGGTTTCCTCCAGCGTTATCCTGCAGATCCCAAGACATCCAGTTTTGCTGCGTTGGCGCCTTTAATTTGTCCCTGGTCTCTGCCTGATTGCGTGCCCTGTGACGGACTGCCCTCCTGTGGGTGAAGCACCCTGCCTCAAAATCAGCCTGCAGTGCATCCCCAGTGCATTCTGGGATACACTTCAAGCTAGCTCTAAACCATGCGTTGGGGAAGCAGTTATGATGCATTTATATATAATATAATATATACATTTATATATATATAAGTTCTATGCATATGGGTACACAGGAATTATTATCGGTTTTCTGGCCAATTTCTTTAAATGGATATTAAAATTAAATTAAAGTTATTGCATTATAGAATGAGTTGACATACCTATCCTAAAGTCCTTGGAAATTATGTGTGTGTTTTATAGATGTACAGAGATGAACTGCATCCATAAATACAGTAGACAGCATAAATTACTCCAGCATCCACATAGTAATCTCAATAAAAAACAGGTTCCAATAAATTATTAGCCATAATACTAATAATGCTGATTAAAAAAAATACAAATCATAGTAAGGTTAGGAATTTGCTATATGTTTGGGTGAGTGATTAATGCACGCAGAGGGTCTGTTATCTCCCAGGAGACAGTGTAAACAGGGGTGCCCAATACGTCGACATTCAAAAACATTTTTTATAGATGCCACTTGATAGACATAAAGGGCGGCTAGTTTGCTGTTGCTTAATTAAAACCTTGTTACATTAGGTTACCATAACATTTACTTGCGTTAGAAGAGAAGGGATCTCCAGTATCTTGGATCACACGTGTCACCTGGCAGAAAACGCGAATGTATTATGAGCTAATGCAAAGCTCCAGCAAGCAAAGCTGGATAAGAGATAATTTATATCTCTTAAGACATATAAAAATGTGTTGGGGAACCGGACCAGGTAAGAAACCAAAAACTTACCAGCTCCAGGTGGGAGGGAATCACATATTGTCACGCCCCCCTCCCCGCACAGCTGCTAATTCCCCCTGTCTGTTTAAAAGCCCAGTCGTGACTCCCGCCCAGTGCGAGGTGCTGTGAAATGCAAAGGACACTTACTGAGCGCTTTTGCCTGTCTCCTGTCTAGCTCTGCTCCGTCCAGCTTGCCCCGCTCACTCTCCCTTCCGGCCCAAACTCTTCCCCGCCTGATCCTGCCTCTCCTCAGTTGTCCCCACTGTGATCTCCCCACGTTGCCCATCTATGTCCCTGGACTGACCTCCTGGCTTCCGGCCCGTTTTGCATGACCCTGTCCCTGGTTTTAACAGGTTTCGCTGCCTGGCTGAACTCCCCAAATAAACGTCCATGTTTTGCCTTTCTATCTGTCCCGTCCCGTTCTTGACACATATGATATTCAACCACCATAAATGTATTGAATTGTATTGTGCTGTAAGGGTTCATGCAATGAAGAAGGTTCACCAGCATTTACTGTACATTTAAAGTGTACTGAGCATATATATATGTACTGCATATAGACATTTAACATTTTTAATGTGGGTAGATCATTTTGACCTGGTCACTTTCAAAGTAGCTTGCAAGCCTTTGAGACTTTGAAAGACCTGGGCCCAGTGTCCAGGCCCTGACTCCGCCATGGATTTATATTTACAAAAATGTGTGTTCCTTTCAATAAAAATATGTTAAATATGGAAAAAATAACTAGATAAAGAGGGGGCAAGTCAGAAGTAGACTCATTTTCATGGTTGGCAAACCTGGGTGGCATGTGCCTGGCTACTAACATGCCACATGCATTTTAGACAGGTTTAAATATGTAAATACCTAATTGTCATTGTCGGGGACGTTTGGTGAAAGGAAATAAGATATAAAGGGCTATGAAAATGACCCAGGGCTACGTAGGGGGTAAGTCAGTGCCTGATAATGTCTCAGGTTGTGCATCAAGCCTGCAACAAATTAAAGAATCACTACCCAACTGCACTCAGCAAAGCATCCCCGATTCTCATTAACATGCTGTGTGTTTGTTTTCTTTTAAGCACAAAGATACACAGTCAACCAAATGAAAGCACAAGTAAATATTTTGGGCGTATCTGCTTCCAAAAACAGTGGAAAGGCCTCCTTCTATTAAAGGAATTGATTTCTACTTGCCAAACCTCAGCCAGGAAAGTGCAGCTTCACTTAGATCGATGGCCAATAGCTGCAACTCAGTATTGATGGACTGGTAATAGATTGAAGCTCCACATCCAAAATTCAAACCCTAATGTCTTTTTTTAAATCTAAAATGTTTATGAAATGAAGCATTACTGCAAATGTGCTGCAAGTGCATCAGAGTTAGTTTTGATAGGTGTTCCTGGTTGGTCGTTAGTTTATGAATTTGGCTTTAAAAAGGAGCACAAGACATGGACTGTCAGATTTGTTTACAGGGGATGCCTGTCCAGCCAGGGTTAAAACACATGTGACAGTTCATCCATGAGTATCAAGTGTGAGGACTGAACTAGATTACACCACCACTTAAAAAAAGAGCTTTCTTTAACACTCAGTTGGGAGTTCACTGAGTTTGGGGCTTGACTTAGCAACAATATCCCGAGAATGACAACATTGTCTTGGTGAGATTGTCACCAGTGACACCCGATCCAGGGAGCTCCTAACGTAAACCGAGTTGCCTCAGTGTGGGCCAGGATGGCCGGAGAAAGGAAAGCCCCCAGAGTGGGTGGGCTCCAACAGCGGGGTACAAAGGAATCTCCAATTGCGCGCGAGCCCCGTCAATGGCCACGGGAGTTTCGCTTCCTCGATGATCGAGATAAGAAAGCGTGGCCCCGCTCCGATCGCTCTCGAGCGGCCCGCAGACAATCAGAGAAACCCCCGCGCCGGCTCCCCCCGGCATCCCGCCATGTGGGCCGCTCTCCACGTTAAAGGGATTCCAGCACCGACAGCCAGCACGTTCAGCTTGATACCATAATGCCCGTATGGATCTGCAATTCAGTGCTACATGGCTCCCTAGCGCACAGTCGGGAAACCAGCATGGGGCAGCGTAGGTGAAAACAGAGCCTAAGAATATTGTTCCGGTACGCCATGCTGCCGATGTAGCAGGGTCTCATTCTCAGTCACTGTTACCATTTAATAACCATGTGTTAAGGCGTTTAGGAGTGTTTTTAAAGAAAACGCTCGATTTTGTTGGTTTTTTAATTCATTCCTAGTAGAACATCAGGAATAATGAGACAGGTACACCTGTATGCAAGTACCTGGTTGCCATCATTCCCACAAAATGTATGATATATTTTTAAAACAACACAGGTTATTAGCTGAATTTGGGTTAAAAAGTTTTTACCCAAAACCCACATGAAACATTTATATTTACATTTTCAAATGGGTACATTGAGGACCCACCTGAAATAAATTGCTGTACACTAGCAACATCCATGTCGGAAGGAAGCTATTAAATTCAAACTGCAAAAAACTGAACGTCTACAGTTCTATGGATGTGTGGGTCTAAATGAAAGCTGTATTTTATACTGGCCTATATTTCATCCAATGTAGAAAAAAAAATAATAATTTTACTGCAAGAGATTAATTTGCGTACAGGAGTTTAGTTGTCAGTTCTGATATTTGGAGGTTCAGCTAATACTATAAATAACGGCATGCTTTCAGCAGACTAATTTATTAACATATTGAGTTGCAGCGGTATTTAGACTGATTATGCTATCACTGCAGATTCCCCATTTTGGGAGATACTGAGAGAGACTGCAGGGCAATCATAGAGGAAAGTGACTGATAATAAGAGCAGATCATTTTAAAGGAGTAGAGTGGGGTGGGCTGTGCAGGCCAAGGCGGGACAGGACTGGGTTGGGCGGGGCTGAGTGGATGGGTGGGGCTGTGCAGGGCAGGTCTGGGCGGGGCAGGACTGGGCTGGGTGGATGGGTGAGGCTGTGCAGGGCAGGGCAGGGCAGGACTGGGTGGGGCGGGGCAGGTCTGGGTGGAGTGGGTGATTCAGAGGGGCTGGGCAGGTCAGCGACTGGTGGCTCAGAGGGTAAGGCTCTTCTCTCACATGTCTAGGATTGGGGATTTGAATCCTACCATTGCTCTGCGTATGTGGGGCTTGTATATTGTCTTGGTACCTCTGCTTCCTCCCATAGTCCAACGACATGCTGTTAGGTTAATTGTTATCCCTCAATTGCCTGTTGTGCGTGCGTGTATGGACTCTTCCAATAATGGACTGGCATCTTGCCCAGGGTGCATCCTAGCCTGGTGTCCCATGCCGACTGGGACATGCTCTACGTTCCCTGCGGCTTTGCCCAGGATAATACGACGGATGGATGACAGTATATTACCATTTTCGTAATAAAGTACGAGATTTACATACTGTTCCTTGCTCAATTATACACTCCTGCCAAAACACGACTGTTGCTGCCAAATGCTTTCCCTTCTCCAGTGAAGGCGTCTACGTGCTTATCGCCTATTTATATAAGCATACCATCACGGTCAAACAATGTCAGCCTTCGATGAAGACCACCGTCTTAAATCTTGATAGAGTGCAAGATCAAATAATCAGCGTATGCTTCATCGGCCATATGATTCGAACAGGGGCCAGGGACTATTTTAGTCTGACAGTTATACAATACAGCAGCTTTGTGTCTAACGCTAGGAGATTTTCTCCTCTAAAAAATTCTTTTTTCCCTGCTCGTCTAAATGGATAAGTAGTTGATGAAAACTGACGGATGGGTGTATTTCTGCTCTGTCTCTTTAAGTCTATATTTATCTTCATTTGCATATTCCCATACTTACGTTCATAATGGATTGTAATGTAAGGTATTTTGCATTTGTTTCAGTACATTTGTGATGATATGTCTCGCATTTCATGGAGTAACAAAAGACCAGAGAATCTGTTAAATAGCATCATTTGTCATCATCATGGACGCCGTTGCCTTGTAATGTAATATTAATACGCTTTAAAACCTCATTATGCTCACTGACCCCCCAGTCACTGGCAGCCAAGAGCAAGACACAGTCATGTATTTTTAACTTCTGCCAGTATGTGAGATTACAGGAACTGTTTGTCAGTTTCTGGCTTTGAAGAAGTCAGAAGATGTTTTCTAATTTTCTTTGGAGTATCGACTGTAAAACACTGACAGGCTTGCTAAATAACATTAAATAGATTTTGATGGCTGTATTGTGCGATTCATGGTGTGATTAAACAGTTTTCTTTTTAAAGAAGTTGTGATACAGCAAAGTCAGAGAAAGACAGGGATGTTATTTCACCAGGTAATTGTGGAAAAAGGTAAGAATGCAAGAATATTCTAAATTTCAGGGGAAGTAAGGATAAGTGAGGCTAATCAAATGGAATAACTCTAGTCACCTGACTCATCCCCTCAAGACACAACTGTAGGCCACGCCCCCAGCAATCATAATGAGTGAAAGCATGTATAACTCCAGTGCCACCTGCAATACAACCTAATACAACACTTTTATGGATGGGCTCTACACTGCCTTGGGGTGGCTCAGACACTGGAATAAGGTCCAGTTTAAACAAAGTGCATTCTCCCTAAAACGGGAAGAAAAGACATCGTATAACCGTTTGAGATTCAACATCTGACAGTCAAACTGTATTTTCTTTGTTTTGATGTCGTGGGTGAATTAGAGTCCACTAAGTCCCAGTGGATGGCGATCAGCACCATAGCGGAGGACAGCGACCCAAAGCTGGCGCCGGGTGGCCGCCGCGCTGCCCGTGAGCAACACCTGCCCTTAGAGGAGACAGGATCGTCTTCCCCAGCCCAGCTCAAAAACCTATGCCTCAAGCAGGAGGAAGTAGAGGGTGATGGGGAGCGATTCCTGCCTGCTTTTATCTCTCCCGACTTCAGACAGCCCAGAGGATGACCGCCGTCTGACTGCACGGCCAGCGACCCAGAAGTGGGGGCAGGCTGCTAGCGGATGCAGCAATCCTCACCCCTCTCTCTCACCACTGCCCCGCCTGCATTTTCAGTGTTTTTTCACCTCAATAAACTCCAGGGGCATTTTCCTCTGCACCCCCCTGCTCTCGCACATCCTTTTGTACGACACCTTTGCATAAGTGCAGAGAAATTCTTCAGTTTTCAGATATCTTACTCTCCTATACAAGTACAACCAGTGCTGTAGTGCTGTCTTGTTAGCTGGGTATACCGTCACGCCGAATGACTGTGTATCCGCACATCTCCTCTGACTGTTACGCAATTCTGACAATTGTTAGGTGGATATACGGTAGATCCATTACACCTGCGTACAGCCACCGCTACAACTCAGAGTACAGCCACCCCTCACTTAGAGACTACCTCCTTCAGGCAACCATTCGCAAATACAACAATAATTAATAAATAAATAAATACTTTCCCAACCAGTATGTGGATTTACGGCCAAATTTCACACACCTGGTAACAATGGGCTCTGGAGTGAGAGAGACCCTTGAAGAACGCACAAAATGTTGTTAAATGTCTACTTGAAGGATATAAGAAACAGAGTATGGAAGGCTAAAGTAAAGTCGTACGCACGGTCATGGTCACGCCTAGGCTGCCGTGATTTTCTTTTAGCGGCCATTCCGCTTAACGATTTGAGTCTTCAGCACAGAATTCAGGTGTTAAACGAGGAGTGGTTATATCGATCAGACTGAAGCGTGGGCTCAGATATCTACCCGGCATCCGTAGGGCAGTTTTCAGAGTTAAGGGCCTTGATCAAGGCCACAACAGTCATATGATCACTCTTCCAGCACAAGATCCAAACCAGTGACCTTCCACTCTTGGGCAGAGAGTCATAAGCCTCGGCGGCCCACACTGCACACTGAGCCACACTCACACCTGCCTACCTCACTGTTCTTCGTTAAAAGGCAAAAGCAGACCGGCAGGACACACCAGGAGCGGTGGGCTGGTTTCTAAGCATCGTTTGATTAGTACGGATAGATCTAAATTCAAACTGCGTGTGGCGTTGACTTTATCGCGGTATCGCAGTAGGTGACACTCTCACCCAGGCGCCCAGGTTTGAACACAGTTCCAGCTTAGAGTGTCAAATTAGTGTTTACGCAGGGAGTCTGCATAATTAGTCCAAAGGCGAGCATCTCAGATTGTATCAATGAGTGGGTGGGACTGATACAGCGTGTTAGTAGCCTGTGATTGACTGCTGTCCAGTTTAGGGTGGACTGTGTAAATGTTTATGCTTCTTGGAACCATTTTCACTGTAACTTGGATGTGGTTTGTGAAAAAGAGCAGCTGGATAGCAATCAAATATTCTTTTATTACATTATTTAAATTACGATGTGATTATTTTTTCCAAAAAAGATCACGTTTGTTTATTACCGCATGTTGCATCCTCCTTACAGCATAAGAATCATATATTAAATAGGTGAGTCAACAAGAAGCATACAGCTATACATCTTTCTAGAGTTAAACATTTGCCTTCTGATCTCGATTCATTTGCTGTTCCTCAGCGTCTAATGTGGCCCACAGTTGCCTCTTTAACTTTTAATTGGGCTTTAAAATTTTAAATCAAGAAAGCTCTAAAAATATCAGTGCTTTTGTGTGCTTTAACACAGGCCGACCAGCTAGCATCTCACCCGCTCCCGGGAACGTGTGATTTTCCGACTCCTGTGCCTTTCCCGTTTCGTGTCAGTGAATATTAGCGGAAATCTAAATATTAGTGGTAAGTGGGATCCCTGTAGGCTTTCCTGGGACTAATTATGACCCACTTTTGCATTTTCGATCAGGCTTGATTGCCACACTTTCGCACAAATAGCTAAATAAATAAATAAAAATGTGTGTGTGGGGGGGGATGGAGCATGCGTTGGGGGTGAAGGTTAAAAGCTTGAGTCAGAAATTGACCCGCTTTTCGCTTTGCCTTCTGCATGATTAATATAATTAGTCGCACGTCGGAACCGGCACTCTGCAGATCTGGCGGCGCGGGGTCAGGAAAATCCCGCGTCCTCCGCCGCTTGGCGGATTCAGAGCCTTCCAAGGCTAAGCCGCAGAGTTAGTAGAGCATAAAACCGACTCGGAAGGGCTGCTGCTCGCTGGGCTGCGAGACGCGGGGTTCTGCACTAGCGTTCCCTTAAAATAAATTGCTTCTTAGGGGCTGATCCATGTCATTGTCACAGTTTACGTCACGGGCCTAATCGGCACTTCCCTGGAGGCGGAACGAAATGCATTTTAACAACCAGCGCCACTGCATGGGCAGTGCTGTGCAAACGGCACGAGACACACTGGCTCCGATGATCATTAGGAGCCGTTACATGTTAAAAAAAATAACAATGCCATCCTACTCAAATGCTTATTTGTGTGTTTTTGCCTTTTTTTCCCCCCCCTCCTGCATTATTTTTGCAGGTGGCTATCGGTCCAGCAGGGCAGTGCACAAGAATAGACCCGCCACTCTGGGATTCATGCGGGACATTCCGACAGCCCAACCGTACAGTGCAGCGGCCTTGATGTACTGCCCATTTTAAGAAGAGGTGTCTGCCTGTCAGCATGAATCAGGCATAAGGAATGTTTTTTCTCCCTCCAATAATAAAACAAAATGGCCACAGAGAGGACGGCAGCATTTTTCACTTAAGGATTAATAGTTAGAGGGCCGCGATATATAATACGTAAGAGGTTAAATATTGCAGCTGAATGAGGGATATGAGTATATAATCTAAGAATAAGTTTTGATTGGGGTACATGCGAGAAAGCCCCCGGATGTTGTATTTTTCAGCCACATGATCTGATTAAACCTGATCTGCCCCCTCTGCTTTTTTACCCCCCCACCCCCATATTGGAATGCTTTTCAGCAGCTATCCACTGACCAGTAGCAGCTCGGGATTCTCGTGTCGACGTGAAGGATGATAGTCAGACACGTCACAGGCTGCATTAATAAAGAATTTAAGGTGCCTGGAAGAAAGCTCCAGAATCTTGATCATCAGAACCTCCCGATGTTCATGCATCACACCCCCTCCGTCCCCCACCTATGACAAATGTGGAGTTATGGACTGCTGCGATGCAGTCACTGGCACTCCGCACGGACAGAACGTGTTGAATTTATGAGATCTAAAGGGATTGCTTTGGTCCTTGTTCCCACTGCTGATGAATGCCTTTTTTTAAAGAGGAAATTAAAACAACCTCTACATGCTCCACTTACGCTTATAGAAAATGACACGGTGCTCACTTCATATCAAAGCAATTAAGAGTCATAATTTCGGCTGATGGATAACACACGCTAACAGCAATCAATAGCTTAAATATAGCTACATGTGAAGCGCAGTTTTAAAAATTCAAGATAACAAGCAGATAATGCCAAGGATAAAAAAAGAATATTTTTCAAGATATAATTATGATACTGCAATTATGTTAAATATAATTAAGATCACTAGTCCAAAAGGAATATGTTTATATTAAGCTGTAGCTGTCACTGCTGGAGATCATGCAGAACTTGATTATTCTCAAATTAACAAAAAAAAAATGACCATGACGTTGGTCAATAAAGCTCTGAATGGGCACATCTGTTCAATAAAAAACCGAGAGTGTAGCTGTCAAGGAAACAAAGCTTGCAGACCAAGGAACAGACTGTTATTCTATGGGTTACAATGGCCTGGTCTTTTGTCCTCCTCATCGGTCTGATGTGTTAATTGCCAAAGAAATATATGTCTTGGTAAAGCCGTGATATGCAGTTTTACAAAATCATAGCCAAATAATTCAACTTAAACAAGACAAATTCAATAATTCAAAGAATTATACCGACACAATTTTTTGTATACTTAGTAATGGTTTAGTATATTATATATATTGCAATAACTACGACGGAATTCCGCAGGTCACGTGACTGATTTGGAACTACATCCTGGTATTTCTCATCACGGCCTTATGCTGCTCCTGTTACGTCTTACGATGTTTACAGCCAGTCAAAAGGCCTTATCCCGTAATAGGCACAAGTTTTAGTGCGGAAGTTGCTGCAGAGTGACCTGCTAGATTAGGCTGCCAATATCCTGAGGGTGTTAATAATGGAAACACACACAGAGCAGCATCACTGCTTAGGAAATTGAACGTGGCTTCATTTCACATCATTCCAGAAGCCCGCACCTCAACATCTTTTGCCATAATCTTATTATGCTATCATGTTATGGGCCAAATAATAATGATTATCTATCTGAGTTCTGTCCAGTTTCTCCTGCAGCTTCCTAAATAATCCCCTCTGCAGCAAAACTCTTTGGTTAACCCTGCTATGAAATTTCTTTTAAAGGATGCCTTAGAAATGCGAGTGGAGTCCCGTTGCTGTAATACCTGGAATATTTCAGCTCTCATCAGCTGATAATTTAATTAGACTAGTTCAGATGAGACCAAGACGAAACCCTTAGACTGTGTGGAGATTCAAAGTTATTCAGCTGTAAAACAAAAAATGTAAAACATTTTATTCTGCAAGTTACCAGAAAAGCTATGATATCAAAGGCATAAAACTAAACAATTTGCCTGATAAAGGCATATAAGAAATTTTAATACGACACTGGACTGAATTTTTATAAAACGAATGTCAACAAATGGGCATTGCTGAGCAGAGAGGATGTTCCCTGCTATCATTCCGCCATATATTTTCAGCTATGAGTAACAGTGGATGCCTCACAATTTAATATTTAGTGCTCTAACATGGCAATTCAACTTCTAGTCACTTATTTTTCCAAAAAAAAGAAACACAGATTGAAGATGCAGGCAATTTGGATTATTTAACTTAAAGTCCAATCTCTAGAGAATTAATATGGTAATGTGTTACATGTAGCATAATATTATGCTCCAGAACTCTCTGATTCCCTCCGTGGCCATATATGAATATATTTTTTGTAATAGAAAGCATATAAATGTATTTAATGCGGAGTATAAATCATCTTTGGATAAATAAATAATTTACCTTAATTCAATTTGGATAAGGTTGATTAATTTTATTACATGTAATTTAATATAAACACTAGGGGTTGGAAAGTGGTAGGAATGATATATTGAAAAGTGTGAAGAATAATTTAATAGGTTATATTATGGAATGGCAGTACATCGGCAGTCTCTGAGACTTTAAAATTTCCCCCCTTCATGTGAGTTTTACCAGAGGCATAATCCTACTGAAAATGACTAAAGATCTATGGATGGAGCTGTGGAGGAAATACCTCCCACATCAGAAGCGTTCTAGGTTCTACACACCCTGCACTACAAACTTCTCATACAGAGTTTTCATATTTCACCAGGATTTCCGTTCTTTCCATGGGAATTGTAAATTACTCCCGACTCAGTGAGTGATTGTATATGTGTATATAAGGTATGGATTTTTTAGTGCCATCTGATCTCTCCAGGATCTACAATACATTACACCAGATGCCTCCTAAAACACTGTAATTGTGCAAGCATTCATCGTGAAGAGATGGATGGATAAAAGAAAGGCATGATATGCCACGCCTTTCACAATCCGTGGGTGCAGAATAAATATCTCACAAATTCAGCAAGATAAAATCAGAATGAGTGCGATACTGATCAAACGCGCGGGGTCCGCATAAAAGAAGCTCTGTGCGCTATGGAGCAAACATGCTCCAGATGTGACATGCCGCTCCATGGCATTACAACATCAGCTTTTGTGATACCGCAGATCAATTAGCATAGCAGATCTTGATTAAACACCGATATCACCTGACACCCCCCCTATATGATAATGTACCATTATATAAGCGATATTCCATTATTTATAACTGAGGACTCAACCTGGTCTTCAAGGAGCCCCAGAGTGTCCATATTTACCGGGTTGGTAAACACTGGACCAGCTGATGTACCTGAAACTTGACACATACACACACACTGCAATAAATGGGCAATGGGTCCTCCAGCTTGACATGCTTCAAACCGATCATAACACAAATTAATATCATACTGCAGTTTGCTTTGTACTAGAAATAATGAGTATTGTTGTTTTATGGTGTCAGTTGCCCTTTAAGAGAACCCATTAAAAATATAGCTATTTTTAATGAAACCAGTGATATCTGTCACATTTACTTACTAAAATGGAATGTGTTGTTAAACAAAACAATCATCCACTGATTAGGTGTACAAGGAAGGAGCACTGTTTGTAGGATGCTAAACCATCACAGGCAAACACACGAGTAAGACAGTAAGAGCAATTTAAACTCCCCATTTCAGTGAACGTGATTGTTTTAACCTTACTCATTACTTCCCATGATCTTTGTATGTTATTACGTATGGTTTGCATACTATTATTTCCCGCGATCCATTTTCAGCTCCTGATCTTTGAATGATTTGTGTTTATATGCTTTTGTCTTAGCATGTTTTTTGTGATATTATCAGTCTCCATTTGCACTTGTGAAAGTTATCTTATTTTGCCGTCCATCTTGACCCCAACAGAAGAGATTTTGCATCTCAATGGGACTTTCCTGATTAAATAAAAGAAAGAAAGAAACAAACAAAAACAAACAAACAAAACAAATTAGCTGAGGGCCACGTATTTGGATTGAAACTGCACAAACATGGGAAGGGTACCCATCTGCACACTTCTGAACCCTGGGGTCTAGAGGCGCGAAGCTGGAACAGTGCCCAATGAGCCACTGTACATCACACATTAAAAATACACATCATTCACACAATACTTAATATAAATCATTCCTGCATGCCGCTGCCTCTTCTGTGGGAGCATCAGATGGTGCTGAATAATCACTTTATTCCGTAGTAGTGGCAAATTCAGCAAAAAATCTGTCATTATAGGTCATCATCATCATTACTATTTCCAACACAGAAATAGCCAAAGGGCAGTACCATTTGAAATAAAAAGAAAATCAGAGTTGGTAGGTGTATAAATATGCATATTCCACCTACGGTGTATATTCCATTCCCGCTCAGTGGAGCAAGAATTCACGGATTGAGAGCTGTGCTTCCTGAATGAGACAATATTTCGGTAACAATGGGAATAGGGGGTGAAGCGCACCGCGTAAATGACCAGGAGCCGCGGCGAAACCATCCTCGGAGATTTCCCAAGGTCGCTCGCCGCTCCAGTGAATAAGCTTTGATTAGGGAACCCCAAAGTGTCAAGTTTCTGTCTCTGACAGGCCTGGCGTCTGCAAGAATTTACCTGACGCACAAAGGCTAATGGCACGGGACCGACTCCGAATTTTGCGTATTCTATAAATTATCTTGTCGTTAATTATCTGTATCTACTGCTTTCATTCCTTGGTATGTCCCTGAGCTCACAATGGCACAAGGGAGCAGGCAAGACAAAATAAATTGACGATGGGTAGGTAAATAATTAAATAAAACCGTAGCCGAAACGGTGTCCCCGCAGAGCTGTCAGCACCAGCTATTACAGTAGGCAGTTAGCGGCGAGTGGGATTCCTTCTAAGGACGCGAGCTCAACTTAACCTTAAGGCACCCATTATAAATCCCAGAAGGGCCCAGAACAGGATATTCAACCAAAACTGCTGCAGTAAATTGCCCAGGTGTGTAAATTGGTTAAAAATCCATTTATTATGCTATTATGACCTGTAGGTCAGGACAATTTATCATGTTGGTTAGTTCTCCCTTACCATCCCATAAATGCTCTTCCTGGCTGCACCACTGCTACTCACCAGTATTATAAATAAAAAACAACAAACATGGCGAGTTTAACATTGGGGGTAAAAGGGGGGAATAGTACAGAAGAACTGCACGGCATATTAAATAGCTTCATGTCAGTTTTGACACCAGCAAAGGCACAATTAAAACTTCCCTGTTTTGACCCATCTACAAGACTCCCCAGGGGAGGAATCCATTACTGCTTTCACCGTGACTAACTAGACACGGACCATGGGAACAGCTTGGCCACGGGCACAGAACAAAGGCTTCCACTGAGGACTAAGGCTGGGATTTTGATTGGCTGTATTTCATTGACCTGAATCCCATCTAAACATGAACCCGAAAAGTTTCACTTTCCGTATCTTTAATGTTTCTTTGGAAGTTGCAGAGAAACCAAAAACTGCGAAGCGTGGATACCCCTCTGGTGCTCTTAATTACTCCTCCTCCAGTTACGTCAGTAGAAATCCAAACATTTCACATGGTTAAACGTGCTTATTTATTGCTACCTTTTCCCCCAATGCCAGATACACATCTCAAAAGCAATTTTTTAATCTATGTACACAAAATGATGCTTCATTCAAAAAAAAAAATCAATAATTAAGATTAACCAAATGTTTTTATTTACCATAATGACCCACTGTGGTGTTTGAGTGTTCGGAGTATTTTTGCATATCAGCAAGTGCCGAAACTTCCTCTCTTTTCAAATGTGCTGATTTATGTTGCTCCCAGTTACATTTGTCCTTTTTTTGTCACAAACATAGAAGGATATTTACTGGGATATTTTAATGCCACGTCCCCGCAGTCAGATGCAACCATGTCGACAGGATTGCAGGACCGGGGCAAGAGAGCACATGCTATAAACAGTCCTCCACGCACCGCGCAGCATCCGCCTGCTGCGGGCAAAGTTAAACAGTCATCCTGCTGTCAGTCACGGGAGACGCCCGTTAATCTCGGGAGATGTCCAGCCTGCTCGAACGAGATGCCGGCACAGGCAAAGCGAGACGCTGTCCCAGCAGAATTAAAAAAAGAAAAAAAAAAAAAGACAAGGAAAGAGAAGGCATGGTTTCTGAAAAGACCCTCTTCAGTCAAGAGGGAAAAAAAAAAGAATATTTCAATAAAAAGGTAGGGCCAGGAGGGGGATTGAGGGCATCTGGCGATGCCGCAACTTCATTCACGGCCATGTCCTTGATGAATGGATGTGAGTATGTGTGACAGTAGCTCTAGGGGTAGAGAGGCACTGCCGATGGTATAAAAGGGGGGGACTTTGGACCCGAGGTATATTTACGACATGTGACCTAGGTACCCCACCCAATAACGGACCTCAGCCAGGTCCATTACAAGCTAAAGGGGAAGTTGCACACAACATTCGTCTGAACAGCTACCTGTCTAGGATCCTCCCCTCCACCCCCAAATGGGTGATTTTCTGAAGAGCACTACTACAAGTACGCAGGGCACCTACAATCACCGAGTGGCTTGGGGAACACCAAGATGAAGCAAAAACCCTTTCATTGCAACCTCACTTGACCCTCCTCTTGGAGAACATTTCCAGGCCCCTATGGAGAGGCAGGGTGGCGAGACATCAGAAAAATGGTGCTTCGTGACAGTCCGGCTATCTCCAGTTTGTATTTTCTGCCTTTATCATCTGCTACCCACTGCACCACCTTTGTATATGAA
>JAODKL010000044.1:7150069-7183948 GCA_026780765.1 Petrocephalus schoutedeni
GTGACAGTCCGGCTATCTCCAGTTTGTATTTTCTGCCTTTATCATCTGCTACCCACTGCACCACCTTTGTATATGAAGTCAAAACATTTAATTAAAACCACAGAGGCTTTTGGTAACTAAAATGGCTTTCTGTGTGTTTAAAGGTATGCTGGAGAGATAGCTGGGGAAAAGCATCAGCCAGCTATTTTGTTTTATTCCACTTCATTTCTAAGACAAGAAAATACTAAAGATCAGGTCCTAACTCATCAGTGCATGTTTGCAGTAGCTCAAGCTCAAACCAATCATGATCTTAATTAAGTGATGGCTAACTGATGGGTTGTCAAGACAGCATCCAATCAGTGCTAGTAGTTGATTTGTAGCCATGCCCCCACATGTGTCATCCATAAGGGTTATATCGGTCCGTAAGAACACAATATACAGCAAGACAGAATTGGGACAGTCACCCATTAAACACCCACACAACTACTTATTAGATCATACAGCCCACCCTAAAACAATCAAACATAAAATACAATACAATCCTATATTAATAATCAAATTAACTTTGGTATTTAGCATGGAAATTCAGATGCTGACAAGCGAATTGAGTGGTATCCTACCGGTATTGTTTTCCTGATCTGTTTAGCACTTCCTCAGGGTTCAGTCTTTGTTCTAAACTTCCTTATTCATTATTCAGCCTCTGTTTTTTGCATGACTCAGGAGTTGTATTAGAGTAGTGGTACAGGGTGAGCATCCAAGCCTCAGCGAGCAAATAAATTGCCCCAATATGCATACGTAGAGAAACACACACACACACACTAAATGGCCATTGACTTTCTCAAAGGGTTCCCCATGAAGATTAATGACACGATTCCAAAACAATAATTAGTTCAGTGCTTCCTCCAGCTCTGACCGTCTGGAGACCACACGCAGCAAGTCCTGAATCGTGTAACGGATCGAATGCGTGCATGTGACGTCTCAGCTACATTTAATTCTTAGCCTTGTTATGACGGAGAGAGAATTAAAATAACCTTAACAACAAAATTATATCAAATGCTAATGGGGGGCCTTTAATAATATTCCATTTAATGCAAAAGGTACCATGTGATGCACTGAAAAATATTAATGGTGGGAAATGTGCATTGTTGGGTGTAACAAGCATAATTAAGCAGCACATCGCATAACAAATGGACACAATGCAAAAAAAATAATCGAGGCGCAAGTGCATTACTAAGTACAAAAACAACACGATATAACTTGATCGTTTACGTTATGGCTGGTTAATGCACAATTAAATTAGAAAAAGTACGACAGAGGTGTACAGGGTTTTGGGGTCAGACATCATTAGACTTTAGAGATGATTTGGTCCACCATCCTCAGGATAAAATGGTGTAGTATTAATTAGAATGTAAAGCTGACGGTGATCCAAACCGTGCTAAAATTACCATCTGGAATCTTATGCAGGAACTAAGCTTTAGGGTAAGTATTAATAATATAATGCTGTACAATGAGAGTGCTATGGAAACTCAGATAGCTCAACAGCATGAAAATCAGTACATGTCAGTCAGGTCAGACACTGTGAGGCCAGCACAATAGTATCCTCTCCCAAGCGAGCTTTGCCAAAATGAAATCTTGGAACGCTCTCTGAATACCTTGCACTGAATTTTTATTTAATATAAAATGCTTTTTAATACATTGCTCTTAAAAGAAACCTTCACTACAATGTTCTTGTAACATTCAACCTGGATTCTACCATGAGCCCATCTTTCTACTGCTAAAAGCATAGAGTTCTTAGCGTTGTTAAAATCTTCAGGCCATAGACAAGATCTGATGTTTACTGCAGAACATCAACATTTAAATGGATACTGAACCAATACGACCATGTTAACTTAATGGAAATTCTATTCCGCTCTCCCATTCTTAAACAGCACTTGGATTTAGATAAAATAAGATAAAATATACTCATTACATTTTCTGGCAGGTATGGACTACCATGGCAGTTAGTGAATACACACTGGGCAGCCTTTGAATTACATTTTAAGATAAACTTCATCCATCCCTGGCATCATACTAATTAATTAGCCTTTTTAATATAGAAGATCTAACAAAAGAGCGGACTTTAATTAATCATTAGTTAAATACATCAGCAAAAACATTTCAAGCATCTTTGGTGATCCTTTAGCCATGATATATTTTGGATTTTGAGAAAGGCATTTTCATTAATTCTGTGATACTTAGAACAACAAAAGCAAAGCAAACCAAAAACCACTAAAGCTGAACTATAAACCATCCTGAATAGACTTCCGTGACATGCAAAGGTGCATCCAATTTCAGAGCACTCAGTTCAAGCCTTTTTTAAACTTACTAAAGGCTTACTAAATATTTTAAAACTAGAAGTACTTTTTAACCAGATTACTTGACCGAGGACAAATAATTTCCTGCCCAGAAACAGAGACTATTTCAGGATCTCCACATTTCCACAGCTCCCTGCCTTTTTCAACTTCTTGTTAACGGGTCACACCTGAGTTTTGTTACCATAACGAGTGTAACCCTGCAGATCCTATTTCTGATAGTCAACGGCACTGCATATTCACAGTCTGGAACACCAGGAATTTGTGATGGTGTTTAATCAGCTGTGAAACTAACATATTGATCCTTTTTTCTTATCGGGTGCTCGCAAAGGTCGGTTGGTTTACCGCAGTTTGAAGGAGCGGGCAGAGCTCACACTGTGTGTCGTGGTGTTCCTCTTCAGTGCCTCTGGAAATTAGCGACAAGCTTTGTAAACAGGCATTACCATTATACACACACACACACACACACACACACACACACACACACACACACACGGTTATGTATGCAAAATGCTAGGCAGGCGCAAATGCCTGTTATTTTGGCTGTTGCAAGACTCTTGGAGGCTTGCAGAGATATGTGGTGATTGCTGGGCCAGATCTGTGTGAGAGCTTCAATGGACAAAGCTGCTCAGTGTTCTGCTTCTGGCCGGGAAGACCAAGATCACCAAGCCCTGCGTGACAGAGCGGGCTCCTCCGCCGATGTGTCTGTGTGCCGGCCTGAGAAGAGCAGGGAAACAGCTGCGCTGTTGTTGAGTGGAAATGCAAATGGGAGCTGCCATGAGGCAGTTCAGTGGAATACAGTCAGGCAAGAGGCTCACAGACAGGGATAGCATGGTTGGGTTGCAGTGCATGAATCCCATATGACACCTAAAATGGAGCTTTTGTGACTAAATTGGTGCAAAGAACTCAGACACATGGTCTACTGAGCAGCGGCGGAAAGTCATATGGTCAGATGAGTCATCCTACAGACAGTTCACAACAAGCTGACAAGTACATGAAGGGGGGCATACCAAACGCACAGGTCAACAGGTGCTGTGACTCCCATAGAAGGGTCTGGTGCCTCTCAAGAGGTCTAGAGTGCATTTTTGTCTGGCATTATTTACTTTCACTCAAATGACCAGTCACAGCTCAAGTATACAAATTAATCACAATCATCCTGTGGTAAGGCACCTCTTATTGTAATTCAGTGAGATGACAATGCGCTGTTCCATGACGCAGGTGGCCGCTCAATTGTTTTATAGCCAATGAAAATGATGGGAATCACAGGCCATATTCTTCCCAGTCGATAAATCTCGACCCAAAGCGGCACTTATGTGATATTCTGAAGCAGTGTCTGAGGCAGTGATTTTCACCAGTACCTGACTAACACAGTAAGTCCTCTCTTTTGGTTAAGGTTGTATTTCAATGCATTTATTAGTTTCCCATACAATTCTGCCACAGAATATGTTGAAGCTGGACAAATGTTCAGTTAAGGCACTATGTTGATGTTTTCCTGTAATTTGCTAGTTAATACCATACAAAGTATATTATCCACATAATAAATTATTGTACCGCTTTTGGGTTCCCAAAACTTGTTATTGTGAGTAGATTATGAGGTTATGGCAACAGATGGAAAAATGTGTGCCAGTTACTTTAAATAGCACCATGCCAGATCCAAGCAGCCAAATACAAAGGGATGATTTCAGTGGAAGGTTCTCCAATAAATAAAGCTGGAGAAAATCTTGACAAATCAGACCAATCAGTTTGCACCCCTGCTGGCAAAGAAAACCTCAACAATATTTCTGTAAAGGGGTTTTTAGTAAAATCTTTTTGGAAAAAAGCCTTTAAACCCAGCTGGGTGAGGTCGGATGTGCTGTTTGATATATGGGGATTTCAGGAGAATAAAATATCTCTGTGCCGTTTTTGGTGTTCCTGCTAATGTTTATGATGAGACCTGCATGTGTGTTTGCTGGTAACCACGTGAGGAACCCTCTGGAACATGAAGGCATCTCATGACTGGGATCAATATAACTCAGATATGACTACGGAGGAAATAAGAGAATGGCCTCATTGCTCGGGTTCAGGGAGGAAAAGTAAAGCAAGGTTTAGCAAAACTATGGGCCAGGCTGCTACCAAACATTTACTTTTATAGCTAAAATATACTGCAAAGATTCTTTTAAAAAAAATAAAAAGAAATTTCTCAGCTGCAGTCGTTCATGCATGCTCAGACTGAGATTCAAAGAAATCGTTTTCATCAGTCATACATCACGAAATTTCCCAGACCTTTCCTGACAATCCAGTGGAACATCCGTTCCTTCTGAAGATTCTCGCCTTGACAGCATAGTATGTGTCCGCATTTAGTGCCCGGCTTCCCCACCACATGTGCATCGATAGAATCGCCACTTGTCATGTACCAAACAGGAAGGAGACGGGAGCATACGTAGGGGTGAACCAATAGAGGCAAATAAGCAGACCACGTTGAGTCAAATAAGGACGTCAGTGACCGACAATGACTGAACTGGGGAGCATAAGACTGGGAGGCACTCTTATACAGGGTAAACGAGGGGGCAAACAAGAGGCAGCTGTTGCAATCCACATGAGGGTTGGAACAAGAGGCAAGAGAAAACAAGCAACAGGTGTGGCTCGTTAGCCACACTGGGGGGAGAGCAGGAGGGGCAGCAAGGCTGGGCATGACAGCTTCTCTACTTACATGCTACATTTTGCATATGGTGGTGAGACCGCAGTTTTTGTTTCTTTTTTCGTTGCTGATCAACAAAAGAAACAGGAAGGACTCCTTTCCCTTTTTCTAATTTAAGGTTTCACCTTTCAATACTTGACTTTGTCCATTGACTTAATATCAGTGCGTCCCAAACTGATATTATAACCAACAACATTTAGTAACATCAATCTTTTAGTAACATCAATCAATCAATCTTGCTTTGGGTCAATTCACCCATCCATTTATTTTTCTTTGCATATAAGCACAAGCCCAGGAAGCACAGGTCAGCAAAACAGGGTAGAGCCTTCGCAGAGTGCCAGTCCATCAGAGCTTTTTCCCTATAGCACCTGTAAACTTTCGAACCAGAACACAAGCTGCAACTTTCATAGCATGACAAAGTTTTTCCACCTTTTTCAAGTTTATATTTTGTGTTTTCTGATCTCAGTTACTTAAAAAGCTATGTTATAAAGAAAGAAATATGTATTTGCCAGGCTTCTCCAACGTATCCAGAAATATAAATTATGCCTATAATTTGTACACTTATTCTAGGCCTTTCCAAACAAGCTCTATGAATTACGCACAGCACATAAGCAGGATAAGAAACATAGTTATTTGAGAATGTTGCTTTTTATCAACAAATATTTCTGGTATTTCATATTTTTTTTATACTTGGTCCATTAAGGAAATACTGAAGGTGGAGAAGCTCTTCTGTGGTTATTTTCGTATATATTCCATTCAATTTACAGTGGTTGTCATGGAAAAGCCATACACAGAAATGGCACAAAATTAATGAGTAAGGAAGTAATAATATACAACAGTTTGCAATGTAAAATACACTGCCCGGCCAAAAAAAAGGTCGCACACTTTAATATTTTATTGGACCGCCCTTAGCTTTGATTATGGTGCACATTAGTATTCAACATCAGAACACTTTTTCCGATCCAGATTTGCACATTTTTCACAGAGATTTTGTATTGCTGCTAGGTGAGTTGAACCACTGCGTAAAGTCTTCTTCAGCACGTCCCATAGATTCTCAATGGTGTTAAGGTCAAGACTCTGTGGTTGCCAATTCACATGTGAAAATGATTTCTCATGCTCCCTGAACCTTTCTTTGACAATTCAATCCTGATGAATCTTGGCAAGGAAAATATCCATCCACTAATTCATCAGTTCTTCCATCGATCCATCTACTTTCTGTTTCACATAACTGGGTACAGTAAGATCATGAAGCATGCTATGATTATAGTGCAGGAGCTGGAACTCAAGCAGCCACTATGGATGGCATCCCTCTCTGGGAGACAGAGATCCTGCCCGCCCTTCTTTTAGACTCCCTTGACCTTGGTAACTACCCCCCCCCCCCAGGCCCCGAGGCAGGGTCTCACGGATATAGGTCCCACTCCAACTCCTCTAAAGCAGTGCCCTCTGGGTCCATCCCATGAGGGCTGGCAGCGACTGGGGAGTTGAGTACAGGGCTAGCGGTGACCAGGGAGTCAGGCGTTGCCCTGGCAGCAACCGGAGAGTCGGACATCAACCCAGATGCGACCAAGGAATCATACATCGACCTGGAGGTGACCAGGCAGTAAAGCATCAATCTGAAGGTGACCGAGGAGTAGGGACCAGGGAGATGGGGCACCCACAAGGATGAGGCGGGCACCAGTGAGGAGTCAAGAGGCGGAGTGGCAACAGGCAAGGCAGCAGCTGATGAGGTGGCTACAGGCAAGGCCGAAGCTAACTGGATACCTGATGGCTAGTAAAACACGGGCAGGGCATCAGGCAGCAAGTAGGGTGAAGCTGGGACACTTGGAGGTGAGCAGGGTGAAACAGGAACACCTTGAGACAAGCAGGACAAAGTAGTCCACTCTAGGCAGGGAGCCAGGAACACAAGCGTAGCAACTGTCTCCGGGCCTGGAGTTAGGACAAGGCCTGAGGCTAGAAGCCTGGGGCACAGACGTAGTAGCCCTCTCAGGAGGGGAGAGGCGGAGATCTTACCTGGGTTGGGAGCCAGAAACTCTGGCAGAGCAGCTTTCTCTTGGGAGCATGGCAATGGCCTCCTCTGGAATGGGCATAGTCACAACCTCTTCTGGGCTGATCATGGCAGTGGACACCTCTGGGTCAAACACGGTGGTGAATTCTCCTAGGTTGAGTGTGGCAGCGGCCTCTCCTGGGCCTGATGCGGAAGCAGACACCGCTGAGTCGGGCGCGGTGGTGGACTCTCCTGTATTGGGCAAAGTGTTGGTCTTTCCTAGACCAGGTGCGGCAGCAGAGTCTCCTGGGCCGGGTACAGCAATGTAGAGGACGGGCTCTGGGAACACAGCTACAACTAAGTCCAGGGAGCCCGTGGGTGACACAGAGAGCTCCAGCGAGGCTAAGGTGGACTAATGTGCAGTAGAGAGTGGTGGAGAGTCAGCAATCTGGAAGCAGGATGGCTGCACTATTCCCTTCCTCAGGCGGTGCACCTTCTTCATACCCTCCAGGATCCTCTCAGCCTGTTAGGAATCAGAAACTGGAGTAGCAACTGCTAACTCCTGCCCAACCTGGAGATCCTGGGTAACTACCTCAGGAGATGCCTGCAAGCGACATCTTTTGAGAGGTTTCGATACAAACCGAGGAGGCAGTAGTCCACTGTTGTTGAAACCTACGGGACTGGAATGGAGTGCAGTACTTTCTCGAGCCGCAAAAGCAGGCATGTGGAGAGGCTCCCAGCTGCATTTCTGGGAGCTCTCAGGCACCGTTAGACATCATCAGGTCACTACTGGTCAACCCATAGATAAGCAGGTTGTCTGTATAGCACCGGGGAACCAAGAATGCGCACTCCTGGAACTATTCAGACACAGGGACTAGAGAGCATGTCCGGAAGGACAGCTGCAGGGGATCCCGAGGACAGATGCTGGGTCATTTGGTGAGTTATGTCATTCAGTCACACAGAGAGTAGGAAGTACAACCCAGTGTTCAATACAGGGGCAGATACACAGGAGCAGAGGGGTGTACATGCAACCATGACAGAACTGGGGATTACCAGACAGGGAAGTACTTAAGTACATGACCAACAAGGGAGCAAACAAAAGGCAGCTGGAAGTGATTAACAGAAGGCAGAAGGGCAGGAACAAGAGGTAAGACTAAAGTGACTTGTTAGGACCATGTGAGGGAGGAAGAAAGGAGGGTCTAGCTAACCGATATGGTAAGGGGATTACATTATCTAGCCATTGTTTCTCCATGAAAACTATTGTTGTTAGCTGTCGATAGCTACCAATGATACAAAAGAACTTCAGCAAAGTCTGTCAGTCATTTTGTCTTTCAGCACCCCGAATTGAAAAAAACTTGCCACACCTATGCTAGCAACCACGGGTTTTAAAAATTCATCACTAAATAAAGTGAAAAATAAAGAATTACAGTATTACAGAAGGAGATGGTAATATCTGGAGGATACCCACGCAAAACAACATGAAAATACATAAATGTGGCTGTGATTTATGTTTGCATAATTACAGATGGCTGGGAGGTGTCATCAATTTTCTAGGTTGATTAAAAGGTGATGACGTGGTGTGCTAGCCGTGTGATAATGATAAGTCCCAGTCTATCACCGACTCTCCGCATTACTGCTCAGCTGTGTAACTGAGTTCCAGTTTTATAAATCATTCGGTGACCACCAGCTTGCGGCTTCAATGAAGGTCCAGCAGATATGAGTTTCCAGTTATGAGTCTAATGCATTTATCGCTGCCTTGGAGTCCAGCAAAGGATACCTGGCCATTTTGATAAACTCCCCCCCACACACCTTTCTCCTGTGTTATTACACCATAAACAGAAAATACAGGGTAGGAAGTATGAAAGGGATGAAATGGATGTCTAACATGGAACAGAGGCTGTAAGTGGGGTTTCTGCTCGCTTTCTGCTTCTACATTTAAACCAATTTTAGCTTGGTCTGTTTCGGTGCACAGGGATTGTCTGAGAGCACCACATCCCCGATCCATGCTTAAATCTCAGTGGAAAACAATGCTGGCTTCCAAATTATAATGAGCTGAGGAAAAGAGGAGATTTGTGTTCATATTGTTTTGTGCCATCAAGTCGCTTTACCATGCATTTGCATCTAATTCACAGAGAATAAATAAAAAAGCGATGCTGGATGCTTTCTGGAATTGTGAAGTTTCTCCGCGTGACTTTAAACTGGCAGATGCATGAAATCTACATCCAGTTTACAAAGCTACGTCCACCCACTGGAAATGCCACTTAATGGCCCGAGACTTCCTCAGTCACGTAAAATGGTTACAGTATTTCGGAAATGGCAGCTAAATGGAACTTTCAAACACAGTCATTTGATTCATAATGAACCTTAAATAATATATTTTAATCATCGTTCCACATTCTGAAAATCCGCTGCAGAGTGTGCAACACATAATTACCGGAAAAAAAATTACAGCATTTCAGCATCACTGCATTTTGGGCAGCGTTTCTGTTGCAGACATACTGTAATGATAATCAATATATCATAAAAAATAACCAAGGCACGATATCATTTTCTTTTAAAATTATACAATGCATACTGAAGTTGGTTCTCCATCATATCTGCATAAATAATTTAAGGTTAAAGTTGTTTAAAGGCTAATTTGAATAATTCTTTTAAAAACAGAGGAGGTGTGACATCTCATATGTTGTCAAAATGTTTTCCCTTGCCATTTATTGAAATGATAATTGAGCAATGCAGAAAAAATTGTAAACATTAACACATAAACAAAGGGTTCAAGTTAAGGTGGATGAAAATTTATAGCGTTTAAAAAGGATTTTAGATAGTCTATGATGTCACCTTAGATAACTAATACATCTCATGCATGTGTTAATTGATTGTGCCAAGATCATAATCAAAGGATTATAACAAAACCTGCCACCTTGGAAAAAATTGAGAAAAACCTACAAAAGCCCAAATAGTCTAATGCTGAAATTCTGCAAGGGTAAAATAGCGTGTAGACTTCTTGTGGCTGCCACGCAATGTGGTTTGCTATTTGGCGCCATTTATCTGGCCATTGGAGGCAGCCACGGACATAGTTTCATCCATCATTCCAAGACAGGTTACAGATGCCTTGAGCATCAGGGAGGATGGGTTTGATAAAGGAAAATACTGCAAGTGAGATCAGAATGCTTCCCTGCAAACCTCTCCATCTGATTGATTGCTAAGATGGCTTTGCAGACCCCAAATATCTACTTTTTTCCAGTTCCTGATGAGCCGGCCTCTCTATAGCGCTCGGAGATTACGATTCTCCTGTTGGTGTGGTTTGATTGTGGCACCTGTTCTTGACATTCACATTCCCAGTAGCACTGTAAGATTCGCAGATGAAAAAGTGTCCCACTTAGGGCAGACAGGTTACCTATAAATACACAAACTACACACTCCTGGAAGGCATTTCAAACATTTTATTGTCTTTTGGATTTTTTTCCCAAAGTTGGAATTAATTGGAATGAATTAATTTACAATGATTTATCAGGCATTAATCATGATGCCACAAAGGTATTGTATAGTAACTGGTAAATTGTTAAACTGCTTGTGTTGTATACCAGACAGGCTGTATCTGGTCCAATTTTATAAGATAACAGCTATATTTCGTATAAAACCAAAAAAAAAGATCCACGTAAATGCAAATGTGGCGTCATTTAGACCAAAGGTTATACTCTAGAATCTAACCAGACCGAAAAAGTGAATATACTGCAGTTGATCAAGCAAAGATATTAAGACAGTAATAACTTCCTTAGGATTTTTTGTTACATTGATGCATTATTTATGCATTCCATAAATGTTGTGATCTTAAATTGAAGTTATATAACACAAGCCAAGCTCTGAAAACTCTCGGAATCAAGCATATTTAGCACACAATATCTCAGCATCGTTACCACTCCTATTATAGAACTCATTTAGTAATACTGACATTAAACTTTAAGTACTGCGGCACCAATGAAAAACATACTAAATAGCGTCTAGATTACCCGATTACTTTTGAAGGAGCTAATTGTCTCCTACAATTCCCTTGGCATTTTCTAATCCGGCGGTGAATGTGATAAGCTGTCAGTAACTTGTTGTGCTTTGGATAAAGAAACATTTAAATGCTGACAAATTCAACCTGCCGTAGCTTATTTAACACAAAGGATGTCTGAGGACAACATCTGTCATAACAGCAGCACCGGCGCAGATTTGATCAAACTGACATGATGAAGCTTAGCATTTCTCCTGCCTTCCTGGAAGGCACCGAATGTCATGTGGGTTAATCCTCTGTAAGCCTAATCGGGAATGTGATTCATGGATCTACAGAATTTATACCCATAATGCGAAAAGTCCTTGAAGATAAGGAGCCTTAAATGTAATTTCCCATCTGCAATTCACACACTCCCCATTTTACATACAGTTCTGTATTGAGCTGACAACATAAGAAAATTACTTTCCGAGTAGAAATTTGACAATTCCGCCCAAATATGTGCTTATAAATAACATGCATATAGGGACGGCAAGCCAAACCTGTACCAAGTATGCACAAGTATTCGGAAATTCACAAAGCCAAGGGAATGATAGCTGTTCATATAGGTTTATATGTCCCACCGCTCCAGCTTACTGGCATTTGTGGAAAATGCCGCTGACATATATATCTGATGGAGCTGTATATCAGTAGGTAGAGCTGCACAATGTCCACGTTCCAAGATTGCCAAAAAGCAATTATCACACTTTCTCAAATTATATGAGTTGCAGAAATAACATCTTCCTCTGATCAAAGTCTGACCGGCAGCAAAAAGGAAATGGCAGATTTATGAATGTAAATGAAAACTAGATTAAGATGTTCCTGCGGGAAGAACACATTGGCATTGCTTCTGCTTTATATTGCTGGAAAGTCTTTTGCCGCGGTGCCTCAACAGAATTGTAAACGGCATGCTAACGTAATTTGTTTTCTGTTGTTGGGGCCTGCTCTATTTTCAATTAGAATGCAATAATGTTGACCAGAGCTCCCATCCCCCCCCCCCCCCAGGAAAACGGTCACCTGTGTTTTTCTCATAACACCCTCGACGCGCAATCAGAAATCAGATAAATGAGATCCGGAATTCTACTTGATGGCATGAAAAGAATACATGGGCCGAATGACATTGTGGAAAGTGCTGCATGTTTCACAAAGATAAATGCTCCATGTGGAAATTACATTGTGGAGTGAATGGAGGCGGGCTGAACAGCCTTTACACCAGTCTTACTTAAACAATGACTTATCAGATCTGTCATCGTTGAGCTCACAGGCTTTCCTGGCTCTGGAGCAAAAATATTTTGCCATATATTTATCAGAAACTTAATAGCAAAAATCCTCTTTTTTACCGAAAAGCTGAGTGAAAGGTTAAATCTTTTTCATTGTGATCCCGCCTTTGACTGTGATTTATTTGGTCTGTAGATATTGATGGTGATTTTGGATCTGATCCAACAACCGTGAACATCATTGGTATGTAGAGGTGAAAAAATGCTACAAATATATGTACATGCATTCACCTTATATGAATAATTGATTTGTCCAGCTCGATGAATCATAAACAGACATGTTATCTGTTTCATGTGGCGTGTTATGTTTATTGATTTAATTACTGACAGCTAATTCTCAGGTGACATGTAGCAGAGAGGGACAGAAGGGTTAGGTTTCTGAAAAAGGAGCATATAATATTAATATGTGCTAGGCCTCAGACTCTGGCTCTGTGCAGAACAGATGGATAACAATCAGTGATTCAGTGTTTTGCAGCAGCGAAAATGGACATCCTTTGGCAGGAAAACCAAGGCATTGCTCAGTTCCCTCGACTGACAAGTGGTCTGTTACACAACTTTAGCTTAGAGAAGACCTTGTATGTCGCAGGGGGGAAACTGTCAGCATTTGGTGGGAAAAAAAAAACTTGCGATATTAATTTATCATCACTATATTTTTAACACAGAATCGCATCATTTAATAAATGCAAACGAAAAGTTATGTGAAATACTTAAGTGAATTAATCATAACACAAAGGTAGTTGAGGCCGAAAGCAACAGGAAGTCTTTCTTTTGACCCTGAAATACTATTTGATAATTACCCTATTTAAAAATCTTCATGACTACATATCCAGTATTAAAAATTTTAAAGTAAATGAAAAATGAATGATACATATCAAAGAAGCAAAATCTGCATAGTAAAGAAGAAATAGCTTGTGGGCTATATCTCCCAGTTTCACTGGTTATACAGAAATGGACTGATGCCCTGATTGGTTGTTCTTATAAGTATGGCATATTATTATACACTTGCGGATACTTTCAGAGTCATATTGAGTACCAATCATTGCCATATTTGCCCAGTGTTATTTTAAAGCGCTAGTTATTATTAGCATGTTGTTAATTATTAATTCAGTATTTTTCTTAATCCAGCTCTGTAGTATTTAACGATAATCCTCAGAATTCGTAAGTCATAAGTCATGCAAGTCAACCCATATGAAAAATAGCTTTAAATGTACATTTCTAGTTTGTGACATATTCCAATTTAATGCAGCTGTTACTATATCACTTGTTGAGCAATAAGTAAATGTTAATTATAGTGCAATTACACTACGCCTCACATACCTCATTACAACAGACAGAACCTTTAAATGGGGGATGTTTAAATCCTGCCTTTGCATTTACATCAGTACAGTAAATCCACAAGCTGACTGCATCCACAGACACAACAAGCACCACATAAAATTACTCCCTCAAGAAAATTGCTCACTTTTAATGGCATTCGTTTATCCGACGGGGGTGGAAAGCACCAAGTAAAACCTTTTTTGACTTTGCAGCCTGTTCATCTGCCTTTTCGATTTTATTTTATTTTTTTTTAAGTTGAGGGAACAGACCTCCTGGCTGCAGTAAGCTCTTCCTCTAGAAAATAAAAATGATATGCCTCTGATAAGAACTGTACGCTGTGAGGGGAACCAAGGAAAGCCTTTCGAGCAACAACAATAATAAATGGATTTCATATCTCCTTACCCTGCTTTGCAGACTCTGAAGCTCAGTTGTCAGGCCCTGAACTGATGCATTCTCTGTAAAACCGAGAGGGAAAACCAGAGCTGCTGTGTGGCGTGTTAAATCTGTGCAGGAATGTAAAGTTAGGGTTAGTGCAGCCATCATACCCTGCACCACAGGAGTGACCTTTTCTACATTTGCTGTTATTGACATCATTTGAACCGTCAAAATCTTTTAATGAATTGATAATAAAAGATGGAAGCCAGAGGTCAGTCACTGTCTGCATTTTCCGACTGAGAACGGAGTAGGGTCTTTAATGAGACAGTGAAGTTAATATCAAAACGTGATCTGCCACTGTTACTCCAAAGGATGGGCCATGGTCAGAAAACAGGGTAAGTCCACAAGATTCTGAATCCGAATCGGCAATCTGGAATACAGGATTGATTTGCCAGGGAAATGTCAAGAGCCAATCGCAATAAGGCATAACAAAGGGTCAGCTGAGCAATCACAATATCTTACGATGCACGCGTACAGGGAAGTCTCTTATCTTCCCCTTGGTCTCATTAATTAAGAGGCATATTGCTAGTGTTTCTAGTATTTAGGTGAACAGTTGAGATTTTGGGCCCTATGAAAAGTGCCCGACCCACACCAATGCAATTTTATTCTAAACACAGGGGCCCTTGGAATCATCCCAACTCCTCCCTGCCCCCATTACGGTGCCCCCTGCAGGTGAGATATGGCATGGCGGTCAGCAGAAATGCTGACTGGAGTCAGGCGAGACGCTAAGGTTCATTCCGGTCCTTGACAATAAATGGCAAACCAAGCGCCCGCGTTTTGTTTCTATTATTATCATTATTCTTATTATTCCGGCAGGATGCTGAATTCCCACATTTGCGATTTTCGCTAAGGAAGTGCTTCAGCGTCCTGGACTCAGTGTGTTCTGGGCTCGCTGTTCACAACTTGGCATCTGAGCCCACGGAATGCAGCTGCAAGGAGTGCGGTGTGGGTGAACGGCACAACTCGATTTGCACTGACTCAGAGGCATTATGTCACGTTCCCAAGCTACATTTTCTTGATTCTAATGCTAATGATGGGAACTTTTTGGCATAGAGACAATTCGGCTGGTCCAGAGTCTAGTGCCAGTCATGTCTCCTCCATAATATGCATGAAACTGCTGTTACAGTGTTAGGGTTAGTGGTAGGAGCTCTGCTTACAGTTTTATTTGGATTTTACTTGCCTTTTTCTTTTTTATTTAACACTAATTTGACAAAAAGATTCACCACTGAGTGCGACCTTGAACCTGTTCTTGCAAATTTTCACCTTTTTAACTATTTACATTTAGCTACTTCAGTATGCATGTGAGTCCATCAAATATTAAGAACTGTGTACTTAAGAAGGGGGTTACGGTGATACAGAGCCTATCCCAGGAAACACAGGATACGAGATGGGGAGGGGTGCATGCCACTTACAGCACACACACTGGCACAAATAAAAGGACAGCTGCATTAGTTCAACAGATGCAGTGTAATATGTTTGATACCATCAGAGCATAATACTGTATTTAATCCATGCAACCTTTATATAAAATTCTTTAAATAATGGATTTTTTACATTTTTAATAATGAATCTGAAATACGGCCAGCTGCTTTTAAGATTTTGCATGTACTACTCTCTTCTGCAGATAATATCCACCAGGTGGTTATCACAGGAGTGCTACAACACCTTGATAAAATTGCTTAAAATGGTGATGACTGTCCTTTACGAATAAAGCAGGAAGCGCAATTTTAGACTGTGAATCATTCAGTTGTTCTCCATTTCCAATCCTCAGCACCCCGGCATTTATCTCGCGTAATTCTTCTCCGCTGCAAGTTGAGGAGAATTAAAGCGCACAAGTTCAATGATTTGAAAGGCCATTTTTAAATTTATTTTTCTGGCATTATATTGCACATTTATAATTATGAAATTATCCACCTTGCAGGAATTGTAATTACAGTGCATTCTAGGAAATATCCCTAGAAAAGAACACCATATTCTTCCTCAATAATTCCTGTAATAAATAAGTCCTTCACTTCACTCTAAATAAAGGGTATAATCAGACACACCCAGTCCAGAGAGCAATGGTCTCCAAGAGGTGCTGCCCTACAGTGGCAGGGAGGACTCCCAACGCTCAGGGTTCATAAAGTACTTGATTACTCCATTCATGGTGTAAAAAATGGTAAAAGCCCCTGTCATATAATCGCACCACTAGGTCTCCTCCAAAAGGAAAGCTTTGAAGATTGTTTTGGACTGACTTTCCAGCGGCTCTCTTTATCTGAGTAATGTGCTTTGATGTCTTCTTTCAAAGCCAACATAAAGAAGCAAACTGCCACACACAGGAGGCATTCCCAGCTACTAAGGGAATTTCATAAGGGAAAGAAACTGCATATAACACGGACATACACTTTTTTTTTGTCCTTAGCTGGTGCTTTTATCCAAAGGAACCTGCAGCTTTATCCATTTATAAATTTGAATATTTTTCTGGAGCAATTCATTTAAAGTACATCGCCCCAGGGTGCAAATGGAACCAAAAACCAGCATGTTAGAATCGGTGTCCTCTGTAACCATCGCCCTACCTGCTGCCCAGAGGAACATAAGAAGTATTACAGTAAAAAGGAGGGCATTCAGGTAATGCGTTTCGTTTGGATATTTCAACTTCCTCTGCCCCTGTGTGCCTTTATTCCACCAGGATCACCTGTTCCAGATTATGCAGGTGAAATACAACCAGGCCACTCTGCATTAAAGCCACTGTCCATAGCAAAGCCAGGTAAAGCATTGCTCTGTAAAGAATATATATATATATATATATATTTTTTTTTTTTAGTCAATATGTTTTGCAATTAACAGGGCTAATAATGAGAATTCTGCACAAAACCGTCTTACGTATGGTTTTCAACAGGTGCAGGGGGACAGAAGATGTCGAGATGCTTTTCTGTCGGTGAAGGAGAATTTCACTGGCACGTCGGTGGTGATTTCCTTTCACGATTCAAGCAATTCATAAAATGGGATTTAATGTGATCAAGACTTCATTTGTGATTTATTTGCGGGCTTGAACACTGTAAATATTTTATTGAAAAAAATCAAGAAATCATATCCTTTCAGTTTGGAATGTGATAAATGGAGGAACTTTTCCAGCAGCTAGTCGTCAACTATACAAGAAGTGTTTATCTCAAGCTGCCAAATTGCATTAACAAATTCAAAGCACTGATTAAAATGGAACAGCTTGCCTGTTGTCACTGATAAATCCTCAGGTACAGAATCTGTTTCAGATTGTTTGATTACTGCAGATATAGTGTATCCTATTTTTTTTAAAGGAAATTTGCTGGTTGGTTGGTTTGTTTTAGACCAAAGCTGCACAATTCCGGTCCAGTTATTGCCTTGTGGGGGCAATTAGCTGGTGAACTGAATAAGGTGTGTTTGAGCAGGGAAATCTGCAAACTGATTCACAGACTGGCCCACCAGGGCCGGAACTGGGCAGCCCAACTTTAGATAATTGTGATGAAGGCAAAGTCCTCATAGCTGGATGTCAGTCCATACATTTCAGAATTATTGATGTTAAGTCAAATCAATGGACACTACTCTCAGTGTTGTCATGTTGTACCTACTGGTAAGGTTTACGGGTGATTCGCTAACTGGATTGGTTGATGGTCGAGGGCATTGATGTAGAACACAATTTTTCACCATACCCAGCCTCCCAAATACAGTAAGAGCAAATCTCAGATTAACACAGTCATTGTAGCATACATTCAATCATCCACTTCAAGAAATCGGAGTTAAATGGCCTTTTAAATTGCTGATGAAACGCAGAAAGAGTTCATTTTCTTGGACTGCTCTGGTGTTAATCTCTGCACATTCATTGGATATGAAGTGTGCCATTTCCACTTCTTATTTATATAACTCTACAATCAAATGGCTTTGAAAAGAATCAATACTGAATATAGATCTACCAGGTCTATATGCATGTGATTTATAGTTATAGGTTGTATTTAATAGCATTCCTGTAAAACATTATATTTGGTAAATAATGTACTCTTCACAGTTTTAGCAAATTTAATATGGGGTACCTAAAAGGTCATTAATTTCAACAGAATTTCTACATTATTAATACTGTTTACATAATATTAACCATCTCAACTGTGAGAGAATCTTTTTAGGTAGCAAACTTCATATCAAAGTCAAATCTGCCTGTGAGCAATAATTATTTTAAAAACATTTGAGAGGTGTTTTGGTGTCAAACAGTATGCTCCATTTCTTAATGGTGTCAAAGATACAGTACAAGCAACCTTAAAATAATTAAGATTAAATAAATGTGCACCTGCCAGAGCTGATTTACATTACATTCTGCTTTGTAGACGTGCCAACTCAGATGAAAGGGTATTCATTTTCCGTGGGCTATGTTTAAACTGTTATTCATAGGACCAGAAATGGATTCATTACATCAAATAGGCATCTTCTTCGGCATGCCCAGTTAAATACACATTTTGGCGTTAAATGATTAAGTAAATGATGGTCCATTGTTTACAAAACAGGGTGAAATGCATCTATATCCCATCTCTCCAGCTTCCATAAGCGCTTCGCCAGTACAGGGATGTGATGGGTGTGAGACAGAGACCAGGAGGCCGGGGAGCCTGAGGATGCCGTGCCAGTGTGCTGGCTGCACACTCAGATGCAGTTCCACACTGATTCACCCACACAGCCCGTCTTCGAATGTTGTGAGAAAACTGTGCGAAGCTCAAGGACAGCGTGCAAAATCCAGTGGAAGAACAGAAATGGAGCCCATTACCTTGGTGGTCGGAGGGCATTCTATACAAAACAGCACAGTGTTGTGTATGTGTGGGCATGTATACGTTACACAGTGGGGACCAAATGTAATAATAATAATAATAATAATAATAATAATAATAATAACAACAACAAATCTGTTACTTTGACATTGTGGGGGCATTTTTCATTAGAATTTTTGAAAGCAATCAAAAAACTAAAATTGCCAGAGGTCTTGTGTTTTGTTTGGTTACTACTACCACTATTACTACTAAAGTTATTTTAGTTGTGATTGTTTGGTTATGCCCATAAATAAGAGTCCCCACAAAGATATAGATACCTAATTTCCGTGTGTAAGCGCGTATGGGGATCATCGTAAGCTCTCTTGCCTTCAAAGGTGGAACATGGAACAAAGCCACTGGACAGAAAATAATTAATTTCATGTCTGATTGGACAATTCCTGGAAAAATGGCGACAGGGGTAACACTGAAATAGCAATTTGACAACAAAAAACATAACGATGATCATCGTGCACTGAATAAACAAATACTTTTCAGAAGCGACTCAAAAGGCCAAATCATTGCATTCCCACTTACTATACTGCCAGAAGACTAAATACTGAACTAATTTAATTATGCATGCATACAAAAACACTGTATTCATAAGGCAGCCTATTCAGCATGGCAAGCTAAACTAGTGAGAGGCTCATTACCTTCCCCCAAAAACACCAAGGCAGTCATGAATAATGAGGCTGTAATAAAGATATATGCCGCTGGATAGAGCAAAGTGATTAAGTACTTGCATTCGGTTGCCCTAATGATTCAGTCTACCTTATCATCGTGCTTTCAGGTGATGAAATATGAAAAAAAGAGGATCAGTCCAAAATACAAACCGATTTAAACTCCGCTTCCAGTGGTTTCCCTTTTACGCCCGTTTGCGGTTGTGTTTCACATTTCTAATGTGTTTTTTCCCCACGCTAAAACTAGATCTCTCGCCGATTAAAACGTGGAACAAATATGCACCACGTTCATGGGATGGGCACACAAAAAGCTGGAATTACAATTACAGTACTCGGTTCGTGACGGATCAGGAAATTAGAGATGTTCCGCCTCATACAGTAATTACAAGCCGTCATTTGGCAGAAAGTGCATTTCGAAAGTGATTTTTCAGACCTGACGCAGCCACATCTGCCGCAAACAAGAAAATAACAGTAAAAAAATAACTTCTCTGTTCATACGCAGGCGAGCCATCCTCACCTTGCAAATGCAGCAATAACGTATCGATCAGGTGCTGTCATAGAGCTACACAAGCTCAATATAAAATTAAAAAGAAAATTGCTGGCTGCATTCAAATGTCAGCGTGGATCAATTCCGAAGGTATTAAAAGGGACTGAAATGCAAAGCTGGAGTTAGATGCTGGCGGTGGATTCAAACTTTATTCATCAGCTGTATTTTGAGAATGATTTAATCCTGTTAGGCATAATATTTGCCCCCAAGAGGGAAATAGCATTTTAAGGCAAAACAGCATATCATGGGGATTTTCCTTTTTCAAAAAAATAAGCCTTCGTAATGTGGTTAGTGGAAATAACTGATCGAGTTTTAGCATGAATTACATGTATTTGATGTTAAACAGTGAATATACTCATTTATGCACATTAGTGTGATTCATTCATTCTATAAAGTGTCTGCATTTATTACTGTAACTCATATTGTCTAGAGACTCACACCTCTAGTTCAACACTTGGTGACATGGTGAGAGATATTGCCAAATTGACAAGGTCTGTGGCGACATCGGAGAGAAAAATCTTGTCTTGGGCAGTTAAAGCAAAGGGTTAACAGGTCCACCTCCGCTTAAAGTGGGGGGGTTGCTTTTTGCACTGCTGTTTTCTGGCATTTATCAGTTAGATGTGCCTGGGTGTCGTGGCCTGTCGATTGCCGTGGAGAGGCCTTCCATCTGACCTGAGTACCCATCTTCAAAACCGACAGACGTTCCAGCACTAAAAAAAGGCCCCGAATGGCACAGCTAGAAATCTAGCAAGACATCACAAGACGAATTTTAACTGGTTTTAAATGGGGCGCTGGCTACCTCCACAAATCACGTTGTAAATACTGTCCTTGGCCTTGCTTTGGCCGCCCTGCTCCGCACAGCAGCTTTGCAGTGAAAGGCTTTTTAATGTCTCCTTGAAGGCCTTATCTGAGTTTCAGATCCTAAATTGTTTTCTGATGAAGTTGCAGAACACAAGGATTTTTATGCATTCCTGGAACTAATTGGATTTCTGCACGTTGGCTGCTTACCGTTAGGTTATCAGAACTATTACGGAAAATGTGTTTTGTGCATTAAAAATATATCCTTTACATATGCCATTTCTCATGTCACAGATACACAGATTGTCACGTATAAAATTATATAGAGCCTAAACGTAGGGGGAGTGGTGACTCTGAGGCTAAGGATTTGTGCCAATAATTAGAAGGTTGCTGGTTTGAATGCCATGAATGCCAGGATTGTTCTACTCCATTGGGCCCTTGAGCAAAGCTCTTAACATGCAATTGCTTCGTCCTGGGTATGACGTTACCCTACATCCATACTGCAAGTAGGTCCTCCAATTTGAGGGCTGGTGGCAAGATTTGCACTCCAGCCACCAGAAAACTTCACATTGTTCAGCTCTGTCTCAGGTATGGCTGCACCCAGGTTCCTCTCTTTCTAAACCTATCCATCCATCCATCCCTCTTCCATAACAGCTTATACATTATGGGGTCACAGCGGGCCTGGGGCCTGTCCCAGAAAGCACTGGGCACAAGGCAGCAGAATACCTTGGACACAATTCCAGTTCCAGCCTTGTTATTCAGTTTTATTATTAAAGGGCCCATCCAGTCAAAATTAGGATTTTATTCTAATTTTGTTCTATTTGTACAATGCTTGATGAAAATTACAGGGCGAAAGTTTGATAAATGGGTCAAGGTTATATTACAGTGATTGTTGCTTAAAAGGATGCTATTATAGATGGGATTTCTTAGTGGGGGTTTTCGTGCTGCCAAGATTTTGATGGAAAGGAAACAGTAATTAACACATATCTATTAGGTATATACTTATAAAATGATTTATCTACCGTCCAGCCACTTATCCAGGTAAAGGTCATGGCCAGCCCGTCCCCCATTCCTGGCAGTACAGCAAACACCCTGGATGGTATCCAGGCCATCACAGAGAACACAAAATCAAACACTAGGAGCAATTACGAGAGTGCGATTACAGGAGGAAATGACACGCCATGGGGAGAATGTGCAAAAACTGGCTCCGGGTTCGAATTGTGAAAACAAATCATATGAATGGAGAAAGCAACTCTGTTTCATTTCATTTTGTGTTCAGTTAATTACCTGGCCAAACAAGGGCGGTGATTCGCAACATATTTTGAACGCAGCTCTGTCCCTCTTTGGAGTGAGTCCTCTTGGCTTGACAAGTGAATAAATATCGAGGTCAACCATCAGAACAGAGCATTTGATGGATGTGCCGATGGTAAATCTGGATGCAGTTTGTCAGCTCTACAAGCTGGGCATCTGGGATGGACAGAAGGGTGTCAAATCATCACGTCTCCCCCCTGTTGTCATGGTGAGTTAGTGGAGGTCGACAACATCTCAGAGGTGGGTTAATTAGGTAAGAGGCGGATCTGGACGGCCGGTGTGATCAGTGATGGCTCATTAATCACAAGGCCCTCAAACACATCTGCTACAGGCTTATTCCAATCACGGTGCCAGTTTGTGTCAGGCTTTTCCTACTATTAGTTGCTGTAGACTTGACATAAATGAAAAAGGAAAACGGAAAGAAGGGCGGAAAGAAAGCCACTTCGGTGGGACCATGCACTGAACCACTAATGTCGTGACCTGAGGAATGACGTTAAAATGACAGTGGAGGTTTCTCCAGATCAGCTGGGGGAGCTACAAAAAAAGTACACCGCCCTTTTTGTAACTGGCACAGGGAAAACTCACATTACTGACAGGTCAACATAATGCCCATCAAGGTTTGTTTGGAACCTACAGGTAATGATGGACCTATGCTGACCACACTGCAAGGATCCCCTGTTCATAAGGATTATCATTAGGATGATGAGACCATATCTGCCAGAAGATGTCTTAACCTCCTCCTCCATGCACTCGTCACCACACCCCTAGACTGAGGTAACTCTTTACTCACAGGGCTGCCAATGTGTGCTGTGAAATCACTTTAGATGAGTCACATTACACCTCTCCCTTTCTCCTTATAGGTCTTTGCATCAGGACTTCATCAGGTACCATTCCACCACGATCAGCTGGTAAATGCCACCTGCTGATCCTGGTGTAGAAATTCTTATACTAGATGCTTCAAGAGTACTATTCCAGCAAACTAAACTCAGTCCCTGCTACTGACTTCCACTGTCTGCTGTTGGCTGACTTCACCAAATTGATTTGCTTGGAACTATGTTTGAATGCTCTTTTTTTTTTTGTATACATCATGTAGACTTTATATTTTACTAGAATCTCTCCTGGGTGATTTCTGCATAGGAAATCTGATGTGAGGATTTAAACAGTGTAGCTGTTTTCCAACAGCTACCTTGCACTTGTATCTGGTCTAATACTGGACCCTTAGTACTAGCTGCACTTTGTGAGCTGTGTACTCGTTATATATTACCTGCCTCACTTTGGATGAAAGAATCACACAGATAAATAAAATAAAAACCGGCATCTGGTCACAAAAGGCCTACAACGAGATTCAGGAACAGATCTTGGGATCTGTGTGCATTAACTGGGGTGAGAGAAAACAAAACTGTTATATAATGATTGAGTATAAGAATCTGGTGAACTGAATGAACACCACCCACCCCGCCCTCCGGTCACGCAGGCCTAAATAAACATGGGCTTTTTTAAAGAGCAACTTGCAATTTGCTTCCTGTTTGATGTTTTGAGGTGGAACGTTATCTATAAAGCCTTCTCCACATGTACATGGGTATTTTTCAAAACAGTGCTTTTACTCCTCCACAAATTTTCCATCCACATGAAAAGGTTAAAATGCCCTGTTATGAGCTATATAACTAGCCATGTTGGCCAATCAGAAGCCTTATTACCAGTTCTGCTAAGCTAAAAACAGGTAATGTAAACAGCGAATGGCGCACACTCTGATGTCAAACAAAGTAGATAACAGCAGGATACCAGCTACATGCCAAAAATTTGGTTTTCCCTGTCTAGATGTTGATTATGGAGTTTCTAAAAATCTTCACCCTGGATGGAGTTTTACAAAAGCTCTGTTTTCAGTGACCTAAAGTGCCATTTATGTGTGGACGAAAGGCCAAAATGCTTAGAGAAAGCTACGTTTTAAAAAATACCCGTGTGCGTGTGGACAAGAGGTAAGTTTGATTAACCTCTTTCCTGAGTCTTGACATCTGTGAGGCCTTACTTACCAAACGTTGCCCTCATATGGATACCACCTGTGGGGGTGTGGCTGTTAATTTATCACAAGCACTGATTGGCTGCTGCTATCATAACCCATTAGCTAATTATGCTGGTTTGTCATAATAAACAGCTGTTGATATTGTTGTAAACACTCACTGATGGAGGCCTAGTGCTGAAATGTCACACCTAGGGTGCATCACTAATAATGAAGAACGTAAGCTATCCGAGTTCAGACCCAGTTATTGTTTATATACCTTTGTAAAGAGTAGAAATCAGTATATTACCCAAAGAGTCTGAATATTTAAATAAATGTTGCATTTTTCAGTTGTGTAGGAGGATTTGTAGCCCTGTCCCTAATGTAAAGAATTTCATTTAATGGTACATTTCCTAAACAAAGTAAGAGCAACACAAAGAGTTTCAGTTCAGTAGCTGTTGTGAACATGAGTGCAGCATTCCATGCATAACTTTTATAAATTCTAAGGTAGAATAATTTGTAATAAGTCCAATGGGCAATAGACTGGGGCCTTTTCACATTTAGCCAGCAGACAGGCAATAAGTTTAGGACTGGGAAAAGAGAGCAGTGTTCAAAGCTTACTTGACAGACAGGTAGGATATTAAGATGGCGATATGGAAGAAGATGAGAAAAGAACATGAAAAGAATAGTATGGTGGGCTGGTGCAGAGCTTGTTTTTGGGTCAAATATGATGGCACTATATATAAAGAAATCATATAATGCTGAGGCAATATTAATCTTACAAGTGAGGCTCTGATTATGCAGATCCTTAAATGCCCATCCTGTGCGGGGTTTGGCTAGAAGACAGACGATAATTCTCCCTCAGCAGTAACAGGCACAGGTGTGATACTTACCAACGGGTGGCTAGACCACTAATTAGCCATGAAAACAGCTTTGTTTTTGTAAGATTTCTTTCCAAACCTCACAATAAAGATTAAGCTATGAATCATTTTAGTAGCATAAGGTAAATAATATAGAGTAAAGATAATTCTAATATATAGCATTTAATATGTGGAATATATTGATTATACTTCAGATATTTAGTGAATATAATACAGAATAAATACCTACTTGTCCTATTCCAGGTCACAGGGATGCAGAGTCTATCCCGGAAGCTAAAGGGACAAGACAGCAAACAACCCATGGATGGGATGTCAACCCATCACAGCTTGATACAATTATAAATTCATAAACTTGAATATTAGCATCTGCGTCCATGTGACAAATGTGCAAATTTTTGAAAAGCCCCCCCACCCTCATTTTAATTGAAATGAAATGACATATACGGTATGTATTTGTGTTTCAGATGCTTATAGTCAGCAAAATTAACTGACATATATTTTTGGGAAACAAAGAAAAGTCTTTGTGCCTACATTGTAAAGAGCATATCCCATCTGAATAGAACTTTTTGATAGACAGACATACAGACTATCGATGCCAGGAAGAAATAGCTATATGTTTACATACAGCAGCAATGGGATACGAAGAGTACCGATACAAACAAAATTCAATATAAAGTGAGAAAACTATATATAAAATATAAATAATAGACATAAAATAACAGTGAGAGCTCAAATGCAGTACACAGAAATACACGGTTTAGGATTTAACAGTCATTACATTTTTTTTTTTAAAGGCATGTTCTTTATTGTAATTTTGCTGCTGCTGGTTTCTGCTTCCTAAATAAAAGCAATTCCTAAAGTGACCCAGAAGATGAGTTTATAATTAATTACAATATTCTTAATTGTGACAAAAAATTGGTTATCTGAGCTTGTAATTGGCATTAAATGTCACACTGTTATCTGCCATGTAAAACCTACCCAAATCTAATTGCGCTTAATTGTATGGGCACATTCCTTTTTCATAATCTGTAAATGTTTTCTGTCTATATCTCTGGACATTTGTGATTTCAGTATTGCATTTATACGCCTCACTTCACAACATAAGTCAAATGGGTAGAATTATTTTCTGTGTGGAATAACTATATTCTTCATTTTATTTATAAGCTAAAAAGTTAAAAACATGGGTAAACTTACATCTAACATTGTTTTGATCGCCTCGTTCACATCTTAATGCCATCTGACCTGTAACATTAATGGCTTGTCTAATAATTAATAACCTATTAATCAACACATAGCTATGCCAGTAATTGGGAAATGTCTGAATTGCTCAGGAAATGCACATTGATATTGGCTACAGTAAGTAAGTCATTAAGATGTTATATAGTGGTCATATAACCATGATAAGGCCATTATGACAATCTTTATGATTAGACCGTGGCATAGATTGGATGTTCTTCATGGCAGATCACTGAAAAGCAGAATCCTGTTAAATCCCAGAAAAAAATGGCTTTGGTTCCATTTAGTGCCATAGCACTCAATCCAAAATAGCTCTTTTCTGCTAGAGTTTGTTGACTAAAACCTAGACAAAATAAGAATTAAACCATTAAGGCAACCGTTATGGCTGTTGAAGGCAAGAAAATTGAATTACTGCGTAATATGCGGGTCTTCTGGGTAATAAAACTGATTCTGGGGGGTATTTCTGCTGTAGTAGAAATATACAGCATTTCTCATATTTATTAAATACATTAATTAAGCAAACATGTTGATTGCATGCACGGCAAAATGCCAACAATTTGGCACAGTTGGGCCAAGCAACCATTTGTGCCAAAACCTTTTTTTCCCCTTTTTAAAGCTTAAGTAATCTCTACTTTCAAATTTACAATCTGTGTAGACTCCATGCTTGTTGTTAGAAATAGCACAGATCTGACTTAATCACATTAAATCCAAGTGATGAATGAAACTGGGTCATAACTGTATGACCCATTGCTCATTTAGTTTATTATTTATTAGTATACCTTGGGGCATGACTTCAAACTGTATTGTTATACTAGTTAACACAAAAAACTGCCATTACTTTGAGATGAGTATTATTTTTGTATGCTTGGCTGAAATTCTTATAAAGCCCATAACCCTTTCTTACTGTGATAAGCAGAAATTTGCACACTCATGTATGTCATACTTTTAAAAACATATAGACCTTTTATAACCTAATATTCTTTTATATGTTTAAGTAAATATGTGTAAATATGTTTTTATTGTGTAAAGGATCATAGAACCCATATTTAATCAACATGAACCCAAATACAAACCCAGGTCCTTCTTTATGACAGGTGAAGCTCAAGATGCAAAAAATATAATGAAAAAGGAGGAAGCACTCTCTGGCTCTGTCGATAAACAGAACTGTATTAAACTGATAAGTAAATAAGTAAGGCATAAACCGCGACGAGAAGTGTGGCTGTGCAAAAATAATCAACGTCGGCTTGGTGTAAGGCTGCCCCATGCTTAACAGAAGCAGCTGCAGTTTATTATTATCGTATAACCATACTCCCTGAAGTGATTTATACTGCTTTTAAAACTGCTAACAACAAAATAAATAAATAAATACAATGAACTAGTCATGGTTAATTTCTCAGAAGAAAATTGTCATAGCGTGTCATGAAGTCCAAAGTGCTCTTAAAAATATAGTCCCTATATGGATAGAACATCTGGTCAGGGTACTCACTGAACGTGGCAAGTCTGTTAGGTTGCCATAGAAACCATCAACAGACAGGCACCTGTGTTTTGAACACCAAGGAAAAATTATGCTGATAAGAGTAATGACTGATTGAGGCTTGAAAATAGCACAAACAACCAGACCATCATAAAATAAAACCCCCAAACAACATGCACAAACATTTTCAGCACTCCTAGTTCTGTTGTATTCAATATATAATGATAATAGAGCTTCTGTTCTATTCTAGTTTAAATTCTCTCACCATATTCTAACCAAACACAAATGGATAAACAAACCTGAGCTGTAAACAAACTTGCGCTAACAGACATATTAACGTGGGGTTCCCTTTGGAGCATTTGGAGACTTCTGTCCAAGGTAAAACACATCATTTTGAAAGCTCTACCCCTTGGCAATAATCAATAAATCTTGTCCCAAACGGTTCAGTGAAGGCAACACGTCATCAGCTTTTCCCACCCTACCCTCAGTCCAGAAAACAGCAAATAAAAGTATGAAAGTGCCTAACCTGTGTTAAACTGTAGTTTTCTGCATCCACCCCTGGCTTTGTATCCTATGTTGTATCCTGTATTGCCAAAAGTAGTGGGACACCCCTCCAAATCATTGAATTCAGGTGTTCCAGTCACTTCCATGGCCACAGGTGTATAAAATCAAGCACCTAGGCATGCAGACTGCTTCTACAAACATTTGTGAAAGAATGGGTCACTCTCAGGAGCTCAGTGAATTCAAGCGTGGTGCCGTGATAGGATGCTACCTGTGCAATAAGTGCATTCGTAAAATTTCCTCACTACTGAATACTCCACAGTCAACTATTAGCAGTATTACAACAAAGTGGAAGCAATTGGGAACAACAGCAACTCAGCCACAAAGTGGTAGGCCACGTAAAATCACAGAACGGAGATATGTTGAGTCGCATAGTCTGCAGAAGTTGGCAACTTTCTGCAGAGACCTCCAAACTTAGCTCAAGAACAGTGTGTAGAGAGCTTCATGGAATGGGTTTCCATGGCTGAACAGTTGCAACCAAGCCTTACATCACGAAGTGGAATCCAAAGCATCAGATGCAGTGGTGTAAAGCACACCGCCACTGGACTCTAGAGCTGTGGAGACGCTTCCTCCAGAGTGACAAATCACTCTGTTTGGCAAGCCGATGGACAAGTCTAGATAGATGAGTCTAGACAAGTCTAAATCTTGGGGAAAGCCTTCCCAGAGGAGTTGAAGCTGTTATAGCTGCAGAGGGTGGGCCAACTCCATATTAAAGCCTCTGTATTAAGAATGAGGTATCATTAACGCTCATGCATGTGTAAAGGTAGCCGTCCCAATACATTTGGTAATATAGTGTCACTCCCAAGTTTTAATGAGAGCTAGGCATTGAAGTCTGTAAATAGTTTTCATGTGCAGTGAAATCCATGTGTGAAAACTAATGACTGCAAGGAAGCCATATTTACAGGTTTAGTTTTTTTCTGTTTTTCTGCTTTTTAGCTTGTGTTTAGACTAAAGACCTGGACCAATAAGAAAATAGTATTCACCAAAACCGTGGTAAAACTACTGTTACACCCTCTTCTAGGCTTTTAAATCTTTTTTTTTTTTTATTTCCCAAACCAAGATGTTAAAAAGTACCCAAGTTTAAATATTGACTGTAAATTGACTGACTAAATTCTAAGAATCTAAAACTAAGACCTAAAACAAACAAAAAAATGCTAAAATATTTTCAAATATGGAATATCTACTATGCTTGATAATTATACAATACACTTGCTTCCCAGATCAGTGAATTATTCTGTATATCAGAAAAGAGATTTCCAATTACTTTTCAAAGAAAAGCACAAACTGCCTTTTCTTTATAGTGACAGTTTGCAAAAGGCAATCTGAGCCGATCTAAATAAAACGCTCGCCTCACATTTTCTTCAATAGGGCACCCTGTGGTTACCGGAGCTTATCGAGAACAGTTCAGTTTGTACCGCTTTAACGACCGGACAAAGATATCGCAACTTTCACCACCGCTTATTTTGTGCCATGATATTTAAAGCACTTTATCAAAAACGGAGGTACGGCGGATCTTATCTTGTCCGATTTTCAATACTCCGTGCTGTGTTTACACGCTACTACTGATGTTACTGACGTAGGAATAATACTGGCTGTAAAAGTCTGTGACGCCCAGCGAAGACACAACCCAGGCACCACCCCCCCCGGAAGTAACATTACTGCAAGCCTGCACAAATCTGCATATTCTGACAGATGAGTGAGTGTACAAAATGACGCCTCTTCCATCTCAGTCAAGGTGTGGATGGAGCTAAACAGATCGTATAATTTGGCAAAACGCATTTTAATGCAAATCGCTATTTGACTCTTTCGACCTTTATGCCGCATGAAGTATACCATCATGGTAGAAATTGCAAGTAATACAACATTTAGAGGCATACTTTTACGGGTTTTTTCCCTGAAGTGTATTGAATTACATAGTAATTAGTGCCTCCGTGATCTCTTAAAATTATTAACTGGAGCTTATGACAAATTTAGCTAAAGCAACATTTATTTAATATTATGCAACTTGTGTAATCTCCTGAACTCCTTTATGCATTTCTTAATGTAGGCCTAATTGAAAATATGAAATAAACAATGATTACGTGCGATCAGTTCTCTGTGATGGACAATTTCAGATGGGAGCTGCCCACGGCCTTCCTTTGCCGTCAGAAAGACACTGAAAGACATTCCACAGTTGTTTAGTATTCTTGTCTTTGAACAGCTTCACTCCCTCACCAACTTGAATAACCATTCCAACAATAAAACAGAGTTTGTACAGGAATCCAGAAACTCAAGAGTTTCTTGTTTTCTTTTTTTATCCTTTAAAATGGGCCTGTCAATGCTGAAACCTTTGCTAAAAGGTGGAAAAAAAACATCTGGTCTAAATGGAAAAGGACATTTTAAGAAAAAGCTCATAGAACGAAAACCTCATTAGAATGTACACAACGTATATCCCTCAGGATATCGATCATCAGACCTGTCTTTGACTGAGCACGAATTCAATACTGTCAACGCAAACACTGCTGCGGCTTCTGCTTACAGCCAGGGGGTCAAAGGTCAGGCCCAAATGAGCAATACCCTACCTACATTTCATATATAGATTGAAAACAGAAACTGAAAAAAAGAATGCCCATATAAATCTTGATCCATACATTTCATTAATAAAATACTGTTAAGTATGAATTACAAATGCTTTAGCAGAATGATATGTTTAACAAACATATTAAAAGCACATTAATAACACATTAATTAAACCTTTTGTTTGCATTTGCAATGTCTTTGTGGCTATTTGGGGCGTTTGCATGAGTAACTGTTTATTCCTCAAATGCAGTTATCTTGAATAAATATTAATATCTGCAGAGCTCTCCTGGTAAAACTCCACAGGGAAGGAGGTCAGGCATCTCCACTCTCCCTTTGTTGTGCAAGTTGATCTGCGACAGATTGTCAAATCACAGAAATTAATTTGAGAAAAGCCCAGGCCATTACATTATATAAAGTGACTCAGGATCAGATAAATCCCTCCGTTCAATAAACTAAAGTGCCTTTCCAGAACACAGCCATTCCTATAGCAACCAGCACATGGAGCCAAAGCTGACCTGTGACAACATCCCACTGCATAATTACGATATGGTTGTGAAACGCCTGACAGGCACATGGCATAGATGCACGTTTGATACTCATATTTATAAAATATCTAAATCATTTAACAAAATGATACATTCTGAAGTGTATTTCACAATCCTGTGATGGACTAGCATTCCTCCTGTGGGTTCGCTGGTTGGATGAATGGGTGGATTTTACTACCACATAGAAGTATGTGTACTGTCACATGCATTATAAATGCATTATATTGTATTCATAACAATGTACTTCTGAGCTTGTCACATCTAGAAAACTAAGAGTTGTAATATTGTATCCATCAGATGTGTGGACCCCAATAACCGTTATTAGTATAAAAAAATAAGAAATCTGTCAGTGAATTGGATTTTTGAAGATTTCTTGCTGCTGTTAAAGAGAGAGAGAAAGAAAGAAGGGAAGAAAGAAAGAAGGAAAGAAAAAGAAAGAGAAAAAGAGAGAAAAAAAGAAAAAAATTGTACGGAAAGAAATTGTACGCAAAAAACATGAACATTCAACAAATAAATTCATTTCTGTCTTGGGATTTATTATGGCCCCACGACCCAGAAAGGATAAGCGGGTTGGAAAATGGATGGATGGATGGATTTATTATGGATGAGCAGAACTTGTCAAAAATTAAAAGTTTTTAACAGCTACCTTGCTCACCAGACAGCTCTAAATTAAAAGCATTATAATTTGCGGAATCAAAGTCTGACGTAGTTCCATTGTAGAATGGAAATATGTTGGGTGAATTCATTGGCTTTTAATTGCAGGGTGTCATTGGCCATTCCCAGCTGCATACCATTGTCATTTTAAATCCACTTGACGCCGCATTGTGTCAAAGTCCACTGTCCCACTGAAATTCCCCTTCAATTATCTTTTAATTAGCTCTTATAGGGTACTTCATATCTATTTAGGGGGACCATGTGTAGATCATGATATGTTGCAAATTTTGACGAATCATGCATGCAAGAAGCTACACATACAGTAAGAACACGGGCATTGTAGGCAGCAGTCAGCAGTTACCTAGTGCTTTACACAAATGTGATTTGGATGTTGTGTCAGTGGAAACAGCAGAAATGAATATCAAATTATTCTATGAAAATACATAACAGTGATAGTTATTCTAACCTGTTTGGATGTTTAATTTGCATGTGGATATATGCATGCAAGTAAAATTTTACAAAATATGATTTTTAACAAAATGCGGTTATTGGTGAGAATGATTACAGCAAAACAACATAATTTGGAAAACGGGCATAAAGCATTTACAAAACAAGCCATTTGACTTAGCTGCATTGTAGCTTGAATACAGATCTTTTGCCAACGTAATTTCAAAAGCTGCTAAAGATCTATTCATCGTAATCCACGGCTAAATGGCCATCTGAGTTTAATAACCTTTTTTACGATCATTCCAAATTGGAGATGTTTTTCTTCTAAATATGATAGTGTAGTCGTTATTATGTCTGTTTTTCATTAGGCTTGAGCTTTGTGAAATATGGTTTCCATTGCAAACCTTTGCCATTCACAGAAATGCCTTCTGGTTGCTTTAATGCTGTATTGGTTTTAATTTGATGACTTAAATCAATATCTTAGACTTTGAAAGCTTCAGATTAATACTAAAAGCTCTTTTCCACAATACCCAATGCATGGCAATGCTGTACTAACTGACCTACATCTGTTCCCTTCCAAAACAAGGAATCTCAGGAAATATAGTTGTCCAGTCCAACCGTATAACCCCCAAATTACCAAAATTTAATTTTAAAGTAAAATATGGGATGTGGACCTGATTTGAGAAGTTGGAAAACTGATAGGAAATCAAACACTACAGGTATGAAAAAGCTTGACCTTGGAGATGTTTGAGTCATAATGATTTCAATACCATTTCATCCTCAAAATCCAATCTCCCTCTACAACTTCAAAATATTTTCATTTTCCTAGCAGGTGACCTATAACAGACTCCCCAGTGACAATCCAGGGGTACTTCGATTGCCTCTTGTCAGGAGAATGCCTTTATGTTCTTCGGAAAAGCTACTCACAGACATTAAATTACCTTCCTCTAAACCACTAACCCTACTGCAGTTTAGTGAAACATAGCTTGAGAAATGTAGCATTAGTGTTTGTAAACACTCATATTTACTGGACCAGCTCAGTTTGCGCACTATACTCTGGGTTATAAATACGTTCATCCTGCAGGATGAATATGTTAGCATTCCATGATGTGCACATTATTATATAAAGCCAGCAGTGCACTGGACAGCTTGGGTGAGATATCGTTAGCTGCGACAGATAGGCTAGGTGTAGCATTGCGCGGATATAAATGGTACCCAGGAAATGTAGCACTAACCCCGAGGAATGAAAATCATAATTGTATTCAAGATAAAAGGATAAGGTGAGGGAATCGGGGGAGGTGGCATTATTATAATTGGGGGAGGGGGGGGAGGGGGGTCGAA
>JAODKL010000044.1:7184048-7199136 GCA_026780765.1 Petrocephalus schoutedeni
TATAATTGGGGGAGGGGGGGGGAGGGGGGTCGAAAAAGCATTTCTTGCATTTAATCTGCATGTTTCCCTGGGGAGAAGAGCCAGGTCTCAGAGTTTCAAAATGCATCATTAAAAAAATAAATAAAGAATCTATTCTAACATATTGCTGTAAAATATTCTGCTTGGCTGGTGTCATTTCTACTCAGCCACAAAGGACAAATCTCTGCAGGCCAATTAAAGGGTAGAGCAATATTCTTGCGTGGGCTACACTGCATAGATTTTCTAGTTCTTTTTAAAGTACAAATTGTCCTGGTATTAAGCAAGCCAATGAGCTAACTGTAATTTGGTCCAAAATCAAGTCATATTTTCTAAAACAGAGAACTCGGGGGGTTAACTATGAATATTTTATAATATTGTTACAGAACAGTAAGACATCTCTTGACAGGAGGCCTTGTCCACCCATCGTCTTGTTTATGAAGCTTTATTTAATGGGTTTCTGGGCTAACAGAAATGAAAAGTAGCTCCTAGGAATCTTTACTTTTTGGCAAATATTAAAAATTCTATTAAAGCCACAAATATTAATAAAACACCATTCCGTTTTAGAACATTTGTACCATTTAAGTTTTATTAAGGATGGTAATAAATCAAATTCATTTTGATCCTGCAATCTTTGATTAACTACACACACAGAAAATGTATGAATCAATACTCTGAGAAAGCAGTGACTGTCCCCTTAAGTCTAGCTCAGGTCTCTATTGATTGAGCTCTCAAATGTTAATAATAGGCTTCTGGCAGTTCCTCCATGGTTCAGACTGAGCAACCTTCAACCAGCCTCTTCACAAACCACAGAGGACTGTTGCGCCCACCATAATCAACATTTTCGCGTTTTGATGAGATCAAAGAAACCTACTGATTAGTCGCTTTTAAATTAAGACAGGCCTTCACGCAAGCTCCAATTGAAAGCGTCAGCTTTCTGCGAGTTATCTTTTCCTTTGCAAGTATGAAATATTTAAAACATCGTTTCCCCCAATGAGCTGTTGCGATGTGAAAGCCAAGCTTGGAGACGTGCAGAATTCCTTAACACAAAAGTTTGACACCTTGGGTGTGTAATATAGTCACCGGTTACTGGATTCCCTCCCTAGGTGTGCAATTATGCTCACATAACCAGTACTGTGTCACTATCCATGGATTTCATTTTCTCCTCCTCGACCTCAGGAGACTTCGGGAGCTATCTACTTACAGTGTTTCCATCAAAACGGAAAGAGATGTCTGACTTTCAGCACGGCCCCTGTCCTCACCGCTCACATACATTAAGCTCTGTATATAAAAGTTATTCTGGCTTCACTTTCTTCTTGCCTCGTGGGCCAAATCGGTGACGCTGGCACATGGTAATTAATATTAATCAACAGTGGTGTTTTCTCGTCTTCCGAACCTACAGGCCGTCGGGGTGACTTTCCCGGCTATAATCTGAGGTGATTTTTAATGCCTCGACCCCCGTGGCTGCTTCCTGGCTGAAGCGGAATGGCCACGGAAAGGGACACGGAAAGGTGCAGACGAGTAACCAAGACGCCAACAACACGCTTTCGCCACGAGTCGGGCTGCAACATGTAGCATGAGCACTTAAGTGCACTCAAATTGCGTTCGTCCCAGATGACGAAGCTCGTTCTATTTTCAGTGCTTTTAAACGTCAAGTAGCCCCATTGCCCGGCGAATCGACGGGGGCTTCCTCAACACCATTCTGGATTACGCCAGCATATTATAAAGTGGGAGGTTTGGAGGCCTGGCCTCACACCCCAAGGGTTTTTGAATTAGGAACCTGCCCCTGGCTCGGCGAATTGCATGTCCTGTTCCGATTCGTGAGGGTTTCCTCCCACAGTCCAAAGATGTGCTTCAGGTGAAACTAGACCCCTAAATTGCCAATTGGATAAAGCAGGTTTAGGGAAATGGGTAGAAATGCTCAGAATAAAAAAGGGGGCCAATTTAGGGCAAGGTGTAAACCTTCTAACCATCAAATCATAAAATATTCACACTTCCAGTTATTGCACCTGAACATTTTCACACTAAGATCTGGAAAATTATTCCTCGAAGAAATATATCTAATTTACCCCGGCAAAGAAGGATTATGGATCCCTCACTTTTGACAGCTTGTCTTGTCGAGTCAGTAGCCTCATTGAGTTACTGTCTATACCTTACACCGCTCATTCTTTAGGGGAAGCTTTTGCACTGAAATCAGTGTCTCACATTAACCTGCAGTCTGCTGCGGTTAACGACGTGGGACAAAAGCTTAGCGAACAGTGTACACGCGTGGACAGCTAAGAAGCAGCAGAAATGGTAGGCGGGAATATACAGTAGGCGTTCCAGGGAAAAGCATATCTTTAAATGATGCAGCAATCTCATTTGTAGGTAAGGGCTTTAGAGCAAGATAATAACATGCAAAACTCGCAGTCGTGAGAAATGGCTACGAAATCCATACAAATCGATAATAATAAAAGCCTTCCAGTGTCGCCAATCCAACCCATCACCTATGTAATTCTTTTTATTTGGAATATTTGGAAGACAGCCTCAGTTCTAATTTTGTATTTCAGTATTGCTGTCGGGTGCATCAATACTTTTATTAATGAATCACGCTGAGGTTCATTGTCGGCGATCAATCATTTCCGAAAGCCTTCCAGTGTCTCCAGCCCAACCCTTCTCCACTTATAATTGGCCATAAGTACGTCTCTCCTCATTCTCACCATCCGTACACAGTCTGTTACAGCTCTTTGATGGGGCTTTGATTTAAACATTCAACCTGACTATGCATCTCGGTCTTCCTGCAGATACATCATTTATATCGATCTTGTATCACATGCACTCCAGACTCAATAGGCAGACTGTTAGGTAATGGGTGAGAATTTAAAGTCAATGTCTAAGGTACCACTGAAGATACAGATGGTTTGGTAAAGTGTGACAGGCTGCTGTAATATTATCGCAACAATATAACATTACTGCTAGAGGCTTTCAATGGCAATACACTTACCCATTATAGTAGTAAGTACTGCATTTTGTTTAGAGACCAATGAAGATCATATAACCACTCAGTCTCTTTCTGTTACACCTGCATCTGAAGGATAACGACATTAAGGGTCAGTAATTAACTTATCAAGGAAAAGGGTGGATTTCAGACGCCCAACTGCTTAACGGAGAGGTGTTTATGGGCAGCTCTGGGGGGAGAGGCGAAGGCTGCTCCGGCACCTTAGCTTGGTAACCAGGCAACAAAGATGCAGAGTGCCTTCATGTTAGCCTGCATGTAAAGTGATCAATAACTCAGCGGCCGCTAAGAAGAGCCCTGCCTGGCAAATGCAGAGGTCGGCACCGTAACCCCAGGAAGCGAGAGGGCCATCGGCTCCTTCAGCTTTCCATACAGGCTAAAGGAGAAAGTGAAGAGGGGGCGTGTCATGTGACGGGAACCACCGCACTGCCCACGTTTAGCATTCACGTGGGTATTCCACTAGACCGTCAGCTGGAGAAGCTACAACGCAAGCCCATTCACAATGCCAGACAGACTACGGCCGCTCTCCAGGGCGAATGTCAGTGGGGAGCCACCGAGGCAATATCAGTGCCATGAGTTACGCGATTTTTAAAATCCACTCGGAGAGAATATTGTAAACGCGTTAGATATGCAGGTCAGTTTGTTATGTAACAATTGCTTTAAAAAATAATCTTGCTATAATGTCAGAGGATAATATCTGCTCCGGATTCATTTTTTAGGAAACAAATGCAAAACACTACAATTATATTGTCCAGCCTTTTCCCCCAGATTTATACCGGACATTGCTAACATACTTCAATAAGTTCCAGGTAATGATACACAGCTTGAATTCGCTGAACGCTAATAAGATCAAAGGAAGCCGGCTGACCTCGAATTCGGCATAAACACCACGACTCCAGATTCTAGATCACGGCTCCCACAGTGTTAAATCTAACTGCCCACTGTTCATCAGTAAAGGGGAAAAAAGCTGGCTGGCTATACTGCAGATTTTCAGAAATGAGAGAAAGATAAAAGGCGGAACCAGTGAGACAATCGGTTGAAGTCACACTGAAAACCAAGAATGAAATCAGTGGATTAGTATAATTCTATAAGTGCAACATCAGCAATCACCTTGTCGGGGCCTTTAAGTCATTTTTATGAGTCAGCTGCAGAATCCCAGAGCCTCGGAGGTTTTGCATAACTAGGCCAGATCACAATTTCCCCAGAGTCCCAATTCAAGGTTTAGGGCAAAAGGGGGAAGAAGGGAACAGGAGGAAATTCCCTCCTGCTGCAGGCTAATTTTTCCTTCTTGTGTTATTTCAGGAAAGGAAACAGATTCACTGATCCATTTAGTCTAAAGGAAGCAGTTGTTTGATATATTGACTAAAATTGCAACAACATTGCAGCACAGCAATGTACAGTCTCTCCAAAATTCAACGTGGAGATTCACCATCAACATTCACAATTGCATATTTTACTGGAGTCCAGTCACTCATTTTAATTAGTGAAAACATTAAGTTAAAGCTAATTGCATAACTAATCAACTTCTATTTTTAAAAGGAATGTTTCATATCTTTGGCTACTGTTCTTGGCCACAGTATACAGGGTACAGCACATGACAAAAATAGATGGGGAAAAAAATCCCAGAACAGTCCCGGGGAGAGGGAAAAATCTTATTTGGAATACAAAACTAGTCACCATTCTAAGAAACTGCTTAACCCTGAAAATTTAAACACCAGGTCTAATTATGCATGCACAAAGACATCCAGATGAACGTCAATGATCGATGACGCAGCAAATTCAAATTCATGGCATCTACCTAATTAGCTAACTTGACTATAAAATGCAGGGCATTTGGGTTGACCGAAAGTAACACTTGGAAACAACTAAGCCATGTGCCTAGGAAGGGTAGGGGGAAAAATACAGGCCTCTAGTTTCTTATGCCATTGAAGTTTATTATCTTCATACGTTGCCAGTACAAAGAAACAATTTAAGGAACCGTTGTGTTTAACAAAAAAAAAAAAAAAAGGTCTTCAGTGTAACCAGTCGCCACTACCTCAGTTTATGAAAAAGTTTTATTGAATGTTCAGAAATGCCAGTCACATGAGCACCTACTTGCAGATGATGTGCCATGTAATCTCGCTCCTGAACTTAAAAAGCCTTTGAGGACAAATGCTTTTCTCACCTTCATCGCACAGCCCGAATCTGCGAAAACAGCTCTTCACAAAGGACCCTCTCGACAATCTTTCGAAATTTCCCTCTTTCAATCTTAAGTCGAAGTTATCGAGAGAGATGCACGGCAATGAGCATCACTTGCTACTGACATACAGTTCTAACATCATAAAAATCATAAGCAGTCGATAAATGGAGTTTGGAGCAAGGGGGAAAAAACACACACATGCAACCAAAGGCATACTGTCCCTTATCCTCAAGAATTACTTTATTCAGCACATTTATATCATCATTATTTGATCTTTCATCTTTTTCCATTCCATTTATTTTACACATAGAATAACAAAACAAAAGAAAAAATACACGTAGGAAAGATCTTAATTCCTCGGTCATGAGCATGAACATACAACCTATTGAAAAATATAGTTTTGGTATGTCTACTACGTGACAAAGTGAGGGTGTAGGGCAATAAAAAATGGAATCCCATCTTCCCCACCCACCCAAAACACCTTCAGCCCACTTAGACCAACCCCTCATGGCCAAAACAATGTACCAGCGAGAACGCTTCTAGCTAGGGAGACAACCTTCTTGATAATGGGGAGCAGATTCCAGAAGCAGAAGATTAAGTAGAAGGCAGCTTCTTTTGGCAGATGGAGCTCTGGAGAGGATTCAGATATGTGGGAAACACAGTCTGCCCTACACCCACCCCCCCCATCCACCCGAACCGAAAAGAACAACACTGTTCTTGTTCTTCCCGTCGCCGAAAGCCAGAGGAGGGCCCGCGTTCAGAATCTCAGGTGGGATTTGTGTTTCACCATGTACCTGCGGATCAGAAAGGAGGTCAGGACAGGAGGAGGAGACGGGAGGCAGGGGAGGGCCTCCGACTCTGCAGGCCGTGCGAGGGGGGATTGGGTTTCGTGCCGCTCTCATGAAAAGGGATGATGTGGAACCCGAGGCAAGCATCACAGAGCGGTACAACGCGTGGGACGGCGTGCAGGCCGTGCAATACGTTGGAAACCCAGTTTGGCGATTAAAGGGTCACGCCCCTTTAAGAAGTGCTAGGCGTCAGCAGGCCGCCCAGCTAAAAGAAGGCCGGCCCGGTCTTGCGCCTCACCTGTCAAGCGTCTCCCAGAACCGCAGGAACACGGGCCGGTCCAAGTGCCTCTTGTGGTGGCTGAGCTCCAGCACCGTGACGTCCCACTTCTGTACGTTCGGGTCCATTTTCTGCTCGTCGTATTTCAGATGGAAGGCTCTAACTGTGGGGGGGGGGACAACAAGGCTGTTGACCAAACTTTGGCAGGCTGGGTATTCTGTGGCTTTAAACAAGGGAATCTAGCATATACTACAGGTAATGATGCCCATTTTTAGTTAAAATTTTATTCAAAAAAAAAAAATGATGCAATTCCAAGGCAATCCAGCTGGAGGTAAGTTTATATAGATCGATTAGACAGTTTCGAACAAGCCCGGTAAATAGGAAAATAGACTGAGCTCCCCAACCTCAACCTGAGAAGAAAAACACGTGCTTTATCTGCCCAACCAACATCCTGCTTGAGCAGACCTTACCATTTCCACTTACTTTTTGCAAAAATGTCAACAGGGGACCCGTCGGCCAGTAGCCATGGCCAGCCCTTGAACTGCCAGGCAGGACCCTGCACGAAAACGGCCACCACACGATCCCTGGAACAGGAAACATTTGATTTTTTTCTTTAAAAGGCTACCTGTGTGCAGGACTTAGATATTCCCATAGACCATTTCGTCACATGCGGGAGCAAAGAGCATCCTCCCCATCTCGCTAATCATCTTCTCCTACTGGCCGCAATTTCAAACTCACATTTGACAAAGCCGTGCACACTGATGCGCCGGGCCACACACGCAGAAAATAATACGCAATTACACAGAAGAGCCTGCAATTTATTAGTCAACTAGTAAATCAGCCTCGCTCGATTTTTCAGACAGACAAATGTGTGCACACTCTGACAAGCGGGGAAAGGCGCAGTGGAATAAAAGAATACATTTGCATTTTGATTTTTATGGACTTTATCGGCAGAACAGGCCACAGAATGCTGGATGCGTGTCTTTTTCAGGAATCTCTCGCTCCTTTTTTTAATTATTACAGTTAAGTGCACACTAAGTGCCTTAAGTTTTCAAATAGGACAAAAAGCCACACCAGATTAAGGCACATTATATTTACCAAAACAGACATGCCAGTTAAAATGACTTCCAAAAACTGACATTCTAGCAACTTCATGGACTCCAATGAGACAGTATGCACACAGTAAACTGCACACGCACCAGTCCTGTGGGGCCAGCTTAAGAGGCTGGTCGATGACCCTGTAGGGTACGGTCACGCTGATAGTTGTCCCTCCAGGTTGAATCTGATCCTTCCGCCTCTGGAGCAGGACCTCGTTGTCTCTCTGGATGCCCTGTTTCTTCTTGTCTTCGGACGTCACAAACCTTCAAAACAAAACAGTGTTAAAAAAAAAACAAAACAACGACGACAAAAGCAGGGTCTTCAGGTTTAAGCGGGTGACATTCAGAGAGACGGACGAGCGTTCCCGTGGTAACCATTCGCCATAAGTGGCAGTCGCGGAAGTGGGCACATCAAGGCGGTCAGCTGCCCCTGGAAATAGACGCACTTCTGCAGAAAACAATCAACTTCTGTTCCTGCCGCTGAAAGTCGAACAATGATTTATTGTTGCAGTTAAACACTCGACTGTGTCATGTATATAACAACGGATAAAAGGGTTCTTTCCCTTGTACAGCTAAAATTTCCTTATTATGTGACTCTGGGATTAAAACAGAATACCAATGAAACCTGTAATGAGACGGACAAAACCAAAAAAAAATCAGCTCAGCCTGATTTAAAAATAAATAAATATACGTTTACCACTTTTTTTTTTAGCTAAACTTAGCTATCTCTGATCTGAAGAGACTCACCACAGAGAAAACAGACTGGTGGAACAATTAGGTTTACTGTACGGAATTCCTGCACTGAAAAACAGGAAAGCATTACACGGCTCTGCAGCCAGTAAAACATTCTCAGTATAGGCTGAATCAAAGCATGCACAATCACATGCAACACACCTTTTTTTTTAGCTTTTAGAATTTTACCATGGAATGTTCAGAATCTCGTAGGGTCACACCCAAACCACCTCTTGGAAACTGCGCTATTAAGAAAATGTGCACTTGAGCTCATCTAGTAAGAATTGCTTTCTCCGAACGCATTAAACATGAAATGTAAGCAAGTCCTTCTGCTGAGAAGACTTTTTATCCTAAAAGCATCTCACTCAGATTAAAAAAATAATAAAAAAATAGTGGTGAGAGAGGGGGGACTGACGGCGCGGGACATTCACCCATCGCCAAGGGGAGCCCTGAAAACAGCTTTCCGAAATCACATGATGAAGAAAGCGTGTTTTGTTGCCTTTAAAACAAGCACCCTAGAGAAGCACCGAACCCAACTTTTTGCATTTCCCTCTGAGGGGCCGTAAGTGAGGTCAAGCTTGGCGGGGGCTTTTCTTCTGCCTGCGTTTTTATCCATCTATCTATCCATCCATCCATCCGTCCCCCTCCTGCATCTCACTATTTCCCAACCACTTATCCCGGGAGACATGCCGGGGACTGGATTTATACATGAAGACCAACATTATGGGAAGAGTTAGGGATGCGGGAGATGCCCGGACATCACAGACTGACAGATTACAGAGACAGCTTGAAGTGTGGGTGTATGGGGGGGTAGAAAAGAGGTAACAATAGACAGCAGTCTGAGTGTGCTGCAGCCACAGTCATTTAAGCGTTTCATTTCTTTAAAATTTGGGTGTGATGCCTTTAAGGTCATAGCTTAAAGCGATTCCTCGTACACAAATTATTCTTGTCATTTACAGCACAGGCTGCCACTTTTTAAACCAATCTGGGGGCGGGGGTGCAACTTTTCAAAGTCAAGGCAGCTCTGTGAATCTGTTCTAAAAACGGCAACGAAAATCTCATGCGAAAAAGCCCACAAAACAAGCTGAACGGAGCTGCAGCAATCTGGGACAGATCTTTCTAACGGTATGGCTGTCAGAACAGTCAATCTTGCGGCAACGGGGCGAGAGCAGCTGGAGGGAGGCAGAATCCCCGGCCTGTCAGAGACGGGCACGTCAAATCGACAGGCTGGGATGGCCCCTCGGGCCGCCGTGGGCCGTCGGCGGCACCGACGTCCTCTGAATGCGATCACAGCGCGGCGAGAGGCGGCGCTGTCTGAGGCCGTGCTGCTTCACAGAGTAAAAAGTTCGCCTGACAAAATATGCGATATCGTTTCTGAACGGCGACTGTATTCGCCGGTAAGGAGCAGCAGACATGCAGCTTTGACGGCAATCGCAGATACGAGACATTCACAAAAAAAATAAACGGGAGTATAACGGGGGGGGGGGGGGGGCCCGGAGCAGCAGGGGGTGCCGCAGCTTTACCCCTCCTCCAGATACTCCTGCTTCTGCCCACGGATGACCTGGCTCTTTAAGTTTGGTAGTGCACGACTGCATGTGCCCTTCCATAGACTGGCATCACACCCAGGGTGCTCTAGGCTGCCTGGGACAGGCTCCAGGCTCCTGGCCCCACCACGAGGGAGTCTTGCATTGCATAAGTGGTGGGATGAAGGATGGATAGATGCCATAAGCAATACTTCAGCAGCATCTCAGCATAAGTTGCACGAAGTGACCGGCTTAGCTTAGAATCTGGTTGGATTTGCCACCAGTAGGCACCACTTGGGCAAAACAATTTATTCTGGAATGCAACAAGAGCCCCATTTTTTGGGAAATGTCTTTTTGTGTTGGGATACGTATGGGTAAGGGGTCAGAACAGGAACATTTATTTTAAAAAATATGTCTACATCAGAGTCATCATCTATATGATGCTAAAAGGTCAAATCTCATTGGTCATTTAAAATATGAACAATGGCACAACAGGTTCACATGAGGAATGATTGTGACCGGGGCCTAAAACAAAAATAAAAAAGCACTAGCTGGCTAGAAAGGCAAGAGACGTGATGAACGGAGGCTCGAACCTGTGAAGAGGCCTCCTTACAGCGACCGTTAGAAACACAGCTTAAACGCGCTCTTCCGACTTAAGGCGCCGTGCTGCGTGCGCCAACTTCAAAGGGCGCTGCCTTTCAAGCGTCCGCTAATTATAAAATCCCGCTGTCTGCTGCCAGGGAGCCAGGAAGCCGCTCGTGCGAGGGGCTCGGAGAAGGGAGATGCCATCTTTTTCAGCAAGTCAATTAGACACACATCAAAAGGCCTTCCTAGTGAGCGGACACACCGAGCGTGTTAAGCGCATAAGACTCACAAGCGTATCAAAAACGCCAATCTGAATGAGAGTGCACAGGAGCCCTAAATGTCACGAACACAAAACCTGCTTAAATCCTACTTTCGGCATGCAACTTGTCTTAATGAGAGCTTCCTAAAAGATTTGTGGTTATGAGAATTTGCCGTATGTTTACTAGAAGTCTTTGGTTACTTTCTGTATCAGCACTTTGATATTCAAACATGAACCACATCTACTGGTGGCCAATGAGACAGTCGTGTAACAAATGAACGAACAACGGTGCCTCTGGTTAAACACCTTCAGTTTCATGCCAGGTTGAGGCAGTTTTGTGTGTGAACACATGAAGGTTAACTGATTTATGCAGTCAATAAGGTGATGCAACTGCAACAAACTCCTCCGGCGAGTATATGAAATGACCGGGTTTGCTGTAAATTTTCGTAGGTGAAAATGAGCTACTAAAGCCAGAGCTCCATGGTAGTCTGGCTGTCGTTACTTTGGAAACAAACAGTAAAAATGGCAGGCAATAAAGAAAAATCGACTAAAACACAAGAAGTTTAACGCTAACGCTCACCAACAAGCACATAACTCGAGTTCAATGGGACAAGTGTAAGTTTCCAAAGGGTTTTTCTCTTAATTTTAATTGAACACCGTGGTAATTACAAGGCCAATCAGAGCTTGCCACTAGCTACGTTCAAAGGCATTTCAATGAAGTGAATAATTCAGATCGTCACCTTGCGCATAAATCACAGAAAACCGCTGCAGCAGCTGACGCACAGACAAACGCTCTCGGGCCTCTTGAGAGTGAGCCAACATCTCAGCTGTGCCTCGTGTAGGCAGCATAAACAAGAGGAGACTCGCCACTGTGCTGCGTGGCTCATGCTGCAACGAACCAGCAGACATCATACAGCTATAAGCTGGCAGGCGTGGAAAAACATGGTGGAAAGGTTGGCATTCTGAAAGGCACAATGACCATTCCTGACATTTGACATTTCCAGGTCACATGTTCAGACTGATATGATTCTGATGGATGACAATCAAATAAGGTGACCGGGTGGGGGAGTAGGGGGGATAATTTATCACCTATATAGCGGCTCAAACAGTGCTACGCAAAGCTATTTTAAAAGTTATATATCAGTGGAACACTTAGCAAGGTGAAGAAACCCCTTCCAACAGCCTTTCCCATTATCGTTTTCATCGGCTACGCATGGAGATGGACGGCAGGCAAGAACACTGCCAGCAGGTGCAAAGATATTCATTCAGATCAGAGTCTGACAGCATGCCGAGTCACGGCGATCTAATAATCAGAACCGCCCGCGACGCTTGACTTTTTCAACTCCCCACGCGTTACACAGTTGCCAGCCGCTCGGACAATGACTGTCGGAATTAAAACACTATGTCACAAACCCTGAAGCTGACGTGGCTCTGTGGACAAGGCAATTATTAACAAAATACCCCTTAATCAATTTAGTTGACCCCCCGTTTCCCATTAATTTCCTCAAGAGGCTGTGCTATATGAGCCCAGCAGGAAAAACCAACTAATTGCACACTTTAAATGCAAAACATTTTCTGCTAGAAGTAAGAGGCTGTGATTCAAAGGCATTCCTGGAGTGAGCAGACATGCAGCAACGACAACATCCATGAGAAGGATTGCAGGGAGAAGTCACCCCCAGCATCTGCACGCAGCACAGATGTTCTAAGGTAACGTGGAATATACTGCATATTGGACATACCCTTCCTGCAGAAAATCTCCTTCAGATATAGGATAAAATGATGTTGTATAGTGCATCAAATGACGGCTATGGTATTTTAAAGGCTCTGTACAGCTTGAAATGTTCAGCAATGCTGTCTCGATGGCAACCTGAAGAGGGACCCAACTTCTCATTAGTTAGGTGAGATTTATCAACTGTGCCATATGTAACTCTGCCCGAGGACACATATTTCAAGGCAATTTCATATGGCAGAAATACACTAACATCAAAACACTTACTTTAGATCTTGCAAAAGATCCTTGGCGTTAAGCATGGTGATCAGTGATGTCGTCGCAGCAGGTATGATGATGATAGGAGTTCGAGATCCTTAACGAGAGGGGAGAAGAGAGCATTGGAAGATTGCATTTTTGTGGAAGCACATTCAGCCCCTAAAAAAATGACGAAATCATTACTAAAGCCTACTGAGACATGACTCATTTATACCCAGGCACACTTTCAGACACAGTGCCACCTTCTAACATGCAACTGTATTCTTAAGCAATTAAGCACATATTGCTTAGCATAAATGCTATGCACATGATGTACGTAACTGTAATTAGACAACACAGTCTAACCAATAAAAAGCATGACTCTTACAGAATTTTTTTCCATATCTCCCTCAGACAAAGAGAAGCTATCGAACACCACAGTGACCTTCAAAAACAAAATTTTTTGCCAGCAACAACTATAAATAGAGAACTGCAATATAAGCAACCAACATTAGCCGACATGCAATTCAGCACTTAGCTCGTAATAAAATACCCATAGTTGAACATGATATTTTAACCCTATAACAGATAGATAGATTAGATACCGGCTCTTTCCATACATACCCTTCTTTTGGTTAGGCGGTGGTCTGGCCTGAGACACTGAAAAAGGAAAATTAAAATTAACCATGAAAGGTTTAATACGCCTGCACAGTGAAAACAGCAGCACAGCATGTGCCCAGAGCGCAAGTTGCATTTTGATGCATGGCTAATCAGGGCATGTTTGTTTTATGCAACAATGAAAATTCATTAAGAATCAAGGCTTGATAGCTAGAGTCAAGATAAAGTACCATTTACACAAGAAGGTTTCCCCCCTCAAATGAATAATGTTCTTGCAATAAATAAACGAAAATTAAATATCAAAATACATACTTAATGTAAATGAACTTAACTCTTAATTCTCTGTAAATTCCTGGGTGCCTTGGAATTCTCCTTGCTAGGGGTGTACCCATGTGTCGAAGCATTAATTCTATGCAAGTGCATGTTATTGAGTATCTTTTGTGCTACGTTCCCAAGAATTGGGGCAACTCATAACTGGTCATTGACGTGAGAGTTTTTAAACACTGAACACATGTCTATGTGAGAACGTGTGGGAAAGACACTGCATCGATTTTTTTAAATAAATCGAAGAAAGAAGGTATGCGTCTCAAATGTGTTTTTGGTCATACAGTACTATCTGACACTACATTTAAATTCTGATTTAATGCATGGAGTCGGAGATTATGCAAAGGCAAGAGATGAACAAGGTCTGAAGCCTGGAGCTGCAGGATCCGAACACAGCGTTCAACTTCTGCCCATCAGCATTAGAGAAGAAGGAAGTCATTCTGGAGCATGAGGGCCATTTTATAAGGGCATTAATTTGACACTGGACAACACAGAAGCAATTTATTAGAAGAAAAAAAAATCAAATGTCCAAGTCATCTGTCAGCAATCAGTAAGAGTGCAGCCCAGAGAACAGGACACCGTGGCAGATTCCTGCCGGCCGTTGCCGAAAGCCATCCGGTATGTATCTTATTGATTCCCTGGGCTCCATCCAAGAAACCGTGAGACTTTTACAAACAGCAAGGCCAGCTACATCCCCCTGGGCTGTCACACCAGGCGTTATGGGCCGAGTTTTCAGAAGACAGAAATCCCAGACGACGGCATTAAATCTCCTAATGGGCCGCAGAAAAGACTGTTCACTTATCAAGTCGCCAGTGTGTTTTTCAGTATTTCCAGGACAAAGGTCTGCCAGAAGTGTCCTCTGTTTCTAGACTTCTCCACAATCATCTAGCACCCTTTTGGGCCAAAATGTTTCTCAGTTTAATATTTAACATTTTGATCTCACTAAGCGACATGTTAAAGTGAAACCTACATGTTAAACCGATCATCAAAACCTTGTCTGTCCAAGTAACCCAGAGAGATGCAAAAGGATATTAAAATAAAGACATGCAAAATGACCAGAGCTGGAGTATGATATCACCACAGTACCACACAACCATAGTAAAGAATAGTTAAATCCCTATAAATGTTTCCCCATTGACCAAAAGGGGTTCATACATCAGCTTATTTAAAAAAAACCCTGATTTCTGATTACACTCGTTTATTTTTAAATTGCACCAAACTGCACACAGCCAGACAGAAGCTTCATGCATAAATAAATAACTAAGTAAGAAGTGTTAAATAGGCAAAGGACAGCATCAGCATTAGAAAGGTATAATTTTGGCTGCTTTGACTGGTCTTTAATCTTTCCTGGCCTGTGACAGTGAAGTGCAGACCACAGATGAACCTGAGTTGATGAAATTCAAATAAAACAAAAATTATTAGCCAGGGGAGGGGGGAAAATGTACAGTTAAGACTGGTCCACATACAAAGGCGTATTGGGGAGGACGGGGCGACGATTAACATTATGCTTATGAGTTCACAGAGTGTTAGGGGTGGAGGGGAAAATAAATTATATATTTATATATGCCCATGAATGATGCGAAGCATAGTAAATTTGAAGAAGAAAAAAAAAAGCTTACTAGCTTACTTTGTTAGTACACCATCACCAGGTCTCCCTCAGCACACAGCTTACGAGCCTTCTGCAGCTGCATCACGGTCCACTTGGGCCGGCTCTCCTCTAGCTTCTGAAG
>JAODKL010000044.1:7199287-7211906 GCA_026780765.1 Petrocephalus schoutedeni
CCTTCTGACCAAGTTGAAATCTAGCTCCCCCCCCCCCCCCACCCCCCCAAAAAAAAAACAAACAGAGGTCTATATATTAATCGGCTTAAAGTCAATTTTGCCAGTAGGATTACTGAAGTTCAGCATCCAGTGTCTGGAATTCTGGATTAAAGGCGAGAGGGCTGGCAGTTATCAGGTGACTGTATACCACAGCCAACATTCCGGCTGACGTTTAGCCAGCGTATGTGGTTCATACCCCTCCAGAAATGCCGTGGAGTTTGGGGTTGAGGATTTAAACATCACGGTTTAAAGCTGGTTTCTGGAATGGGCCACATTATGTGGTACCGTCCGACTGCGAAGCAGACCCACCTGGCCTCGGCACTGGCTGCATTGCTGGCGTCTGGGCCTTGCGGGCAGAGGCTCCTTCCTGAAAACCAAAACGTCGGAACAAAAGTTAAAACCCGAAACTAACAAAGAGATAGAACTAGAATCTACGGCCAAACAGTTTTTACACCATAGAAGTCGGTGGTAATTGATGTCTCATACTGCAGAGGGCAGGTCATATTTCAAAATAACAAATGCACAAACTGACAATGCCGCTCATCTTTCTGCTGGCTGCACCTAACAATAATTTAGCACACGCCAAATGAGCCCGTTTTAAAAGTTGTAGGTCAAGAAGAAAAAATGTAACTGTCTAGATCCAACGTTCTTGCTTATTTTGAGCATCAAGATCATTGATAGTCTTTCTGATAGTCTGATTAAAATAACATGTGTAAGAGCCTTGTTTGCAATGACCATGACACCAAATCTTCAGTCTCACCAGTGTATAAATGACACTGTCTATTGGAACCTTTTATTTTGATACCTTGGCTTTAAGGCTGATTGTTTTCCCATTATATTTCCCCCTCCCGCTAGTGACGCCTTTCTGTTACCTGGAGGCATGAAAGGAGGAGAGGTGTCCATTTACCCCCAACATATGAGTGGTGAATGTGTTTTTCAGTTTTTCAGTACGAGCAGGTCACTTCTTTATTTGACCGGCAGGCCAACCAACATCAGCACAACGCAGAGAACAACCCGCTCGCTCTGGGTATACACGCTCAGTTTGAAGAAGCTAGTATTGCGAAAGCTGCGAAAACTGAAGCCAGCAGAGCATGGTCGGAGCGATCTACAAGCCAGGAGTCTCTCCTGTCTTTCGTTGCTATAAGCAGTGAAAAGAGCAAAGGAATTACGAGGAAAATTATGGAATTCATGGCACTGGATGACAAGCTGTTTTCCATAGTTGAAGATAGAGGCAGAGAAATGTGATAAATTACCTCAGCCCAAAATATTAGAATACTGAGTATGTGGACCTCAAGCTACCAAGTTGCTTAATCAAGTTTCATGTCACACACATAGTCTGCTACAAGCGGAAGAGAAAGCATGCCATTAATGGCAAGTTAAGTAGTGGCATTTTAGTTAAACGATGTTGCCAAAACAAAAAATGTGCATTATTATATGATCAAATTATATATAATATTATATATAAATGATCAAAGTGAAAGACAGGCTCGGCTACTTTGATAGGGTGAATGGCACATATTCAAAGCTAACCTTGCATTATCAGTCAGACCTGAATGTCTTCTTAAGAAGTGTTTGCACTGCGGTTGTGCTGTGGTGATATTTCAGTTCTGCTTTGCAATATTGACAGATGACTGCATTGTCAGTCACTTTGAATGTGAAGTGCTTCCACACAAATGATGCTTTTGCTCTTTATCTGGACCCTCATCCGCTAAGCGCAGTCTTCCTCCCACCATATTGCCAAGTAATTGAGAAGGTAAATTTTAATCGATGCTTTTTAATAATCAAGTAATCAAGTTTAAATCAAGTAATTATGACAGTGCTGCACACATGTAATTAAATACTCTAATAAATAAGGTCCTCACGGCATATTTATAGGCAAAATGGTAATATTATAAATTTATAGATATATTATTAACTGAGAATATGGCCATGGGAAAAAAATTATACCTGAGGTATGGATTCTTGGTCTATTAATCCAAATAATGGCTGGATGCAGTCAAACTCGGATTCACATAAACTCATCTCCGAATCACCCTGGTCCGGCCCTTTCCCCTCTTAGGCAGAATCATCTGAAACGACTGGTTTTCATTCCCCCAGCCAATGCTCGGAAACCTCGTCTCTGGGATTCCGTATCTACGGCGCGCCATCATAGAGATCCAGGGGCAATCCATCAGCGACGTCACAGCCCAAATGTCAAAGTGGCTGCAGTCACATTACACGCATATCTCAAAGCGATTCCCAGCAGTCAGCCTGCAATTTAAACGACCATGCTGGCAACATATTATACAGGGCTGCTGAATAATTAACATTTTTCAACCAAGACTTCAAAAGTTGAGTTCCCTTGAACTTATAGCCAATTACGTTCATAGCTGAATATAATCCTGCATACCAATAAAGACAAGGTGCAAGTTGATTTCTTGATTACCTTTAAGGCATGTGTAAAAACCAAAAGTGGCACATTTTGTCCACCAAAGACGATACGATTAAGCAGGAAACAAACGTAAGTAGGGAGAAAGCCTGTATGGCTATTTGCCTGGTAGTTATTTTTTAATGCAGTACTGAGCTGGCTTTCATTTTTGATTTTCATTGAATTGAGAATAAAGGACATTCTTTCTGGTATCCTGGGATCCTGGCAAGTCACCCAGGATGTTTAATTTGTCATTAAGGAGCAGAGCGATAATCCTGCCTTTTTCCACTGTGAGAAGCCGCAGAGACAGCTCAGGACACAGAGCTCAGGACACAGAGACCCGAAAAGTACGCTGAATATTTCATACCGTCAGTATTTGCTACGCGAAATTAGAGAAGTATTTGAATTTCACAGCCAGATCTCAACTAAAAAAAAAATAAAAATACAAATTGCCATTTGAGATGTTTATTGTAAGGGCAGAAGCATCTCACGTAGTTATTAACTTACTGCATTTTCCCCAATATAATTCAACTCCCACGATGAACAGAATAGATGATGGATTTATGACTGGTAGCAAAGGTTGTTTTTTTTTGCAACAGCTGCAGGTCATAATTTTTATAGCTTGACATTCATAGGCAATTTAAGTAAATGATACAAGTTAATCTGCTGACTTTAATTCACATTCCAGACGAGCCAGACGGAAATCAGGAATTTCAACAACCAGGTTCGTCTACATACTCCAGTAAGTTCTGCAGACTGGGCAGCTATTGACAAAATGTGATCTACGCACAGCACTGCTCCTTACAGGCGAATAATGTCAAATAAAAAAACATAAGCCAAATGTTAAGCGTCAGTAGTCCTCTCCCAATTCAGATCCAAAGGAAAGCTGCTCCATGTTTTGTTTCTCAACGTAACTGACACTTTTCACAACAAGTTCAATGGCCCTTAATTTTTTTTGTTCTCGGTGGTATTATGCATTTTGTCTTGCACTAAACTGGACAGCTGGAGTCATAAAAAAAAAATCTAATTAAAAACAGCCGAGAACCAAACCAAGATGTGAAACCCATGCAATATTAATGCATGCTGAGAGAAAAAAGCCTCTCCCCTCCATCCAGGCAGCATGGAGTTAAATCCCCCCATCCCTTAAGAGGGTGGTGGGGGGGGTTAGATGGGGGGTGGGGCAGAATGAATATGAATAGGTCACGTGGGAGCCCTATTAAGAAAGCAGTGACGGCTTGTGTTCTGTCACTGTAACGCTGGCTGTCAGACACCGTGTTTAAGCAGCTGCCTCGCCGGAGCTGGGGTGGAGGACCTTCCACTCCGGCCAGATCGCGCTGTAAACGCGGCCGACGCGGGGGGCGGGGGGGGGCTGAGGGCTGGACTCCGCGTTCCGCTCTCCGGCAGCAGCGCCATCCTGCCTAGCAACATGAAGGAGCATGTAGCGTAGCACCCTGCCTCCGCTGCGGCTGGAGCGGCTCCCCCGGCCCCGCTTGTGCGGCACGGCACCGCGCGGCTCAGACTGCCAGTGCGCCGCGGCGCTGATGCTAACAAAGACCAGGCAATGCTGTTCCTGGAGCCAGGAGGATTTAAATAAAAAGAGAGGGGAGTTTGGACTATAGATAAGAAGAAAAAGGAGAGGAGGAAGCATTGGGAGCTATACCGGCTATACCAGATGACTGTTTGGATGGTATGTGGGAAAAGAAGCAAGGGGACGAGCGTGTGACAATGGAGCGGAGGGCACGGGCTTCGGGGCTTCTGACGGCGGCAGCAATGGCGTGCCGGAGCGTGCGGACGGCGAGCAGCCGCAGCATCCTTTCCCCATCGCGACGAGCGGCTCCAGCCTGAGGTACGTCCTCGTCTGCCTCGCGCTCTCCACCCCCGCTCCCTCAGCCGACCCCCCCCGGTCTCAGAGGGGTCCGGGAAGGGACCTGTCAGAATACCCGGGCACGCGGGGAGCCTGCATAGAAGGCAGAGCCTCGGCCATCGAGTAAAAACGCACAGCTGTGCGTGTGTGTGTGTACCGTCCACTTTCCCACCGGCAGCATATACTATAGAAATGATAAATAAATATAAATATAAATAAAAATTGCCCTATATGACTGCTCCTTACCCATTTAAACCTGAAAATAAAAAAATGTCAGGCATCAGGCTGCAGGTTCAATAGCTAACACTGCAATAAACACACTACCCAGCAGGCACACACACTACCTACATTTAAAACGATTTATATGCTGCAATGTATCACTATTTTATAAAGTTCTGGCTCCATAAACTTGCGATGTTATAATTTTTTTTTTTAACTATCAGCGACTAATATTCAGTCGCATGCCGCTTTAAACAAACAACTGTAGGGCAATGGCCAGAAAAGCTGAATTCTTAAAAATATCAACATAACAGCACAGCAGTATACAGGGAGCTATTTTTAACTCATAGGTGCTAAGAAAATTCACCCATTCTATTTAGCGTCCTGCCAATGCACACAGATGACAGTATGTTCAGTTTGTCATGCCCTGAAATATGAGGGTGCGTGCGGCAATACACATTTAAACAAAACTTTATGCGATTGGCGACAGAACGCGACCGCGGACTAAACAGCAGGGGTTTCGTGACTACGGTCACATGCGACCGCATGTACGGCCAAGTCATCAGGTATCACCCGCAATAAGCTCCATGTGCCTCTGTCTATAAAAAGAACACTGGCCTGTTTCCACTTCAACAAACTGACAACTGGTTACAGCCATCAGAAAAGCAAGGAGGGGAGGCTTTTTATTCCCTGCGCTGTGTGTATGTGTGTGTGTGTAACCCATTCCCTACTTTACCATAGTGCAATTCATAAAAACCAGAAAACCCTTCACTAACCCAGATAAAGAATAATAAATCCAGTCATTACAATTTTTTTTCACGCCAGCGTGCACGCCCAGTAATTATGCATTTACTTGCGCGCATATTTACTTTGAAGATCATTGGTAGCCTTAATATTCACTGGGCTTTGTTTGCGTTTGTCACAGCTACTCAGGGTGGACTGATAAATGAGCCCATACATAAATCCAGTGGCTGGGAACCTGTCACAAATGACCTTTAGGACCGATGCCAGAAGCTGCCTTACCAGTTTATTAGGGATGAAGGAAACCTGTCTGAGCGCATAGCGTTTGAGCGATGGATGCAATTTTAGCAGACTAATCAGGACGGCTAAAGCAGGGCGAACCGGCCACTCTGACTTTAAAATCAAATTCTTCTGGACAAGCTCTTAAATTTATAAACCCTAGAACAATCCTGATCGAGAACGAAGGGCACAGGAACACTAGAAACTTGACAAACAAATGCAACCTTTTCACAGTGATGGAAAAAAATAATAAAATATTCTGCACATCAAAACTGGTACAGATCTGCCACCAGTTAAACTTTAAAATCCCAGCACGAATCGTCTGTCTCCTAAGCCGAGTAAACAGACTGTTGAAAAGGTGAAAGCGCTCTGCTGTTGGCAGCTAGCTGCGAAACACACCAGAGAAGAGACACAGGAGCGAATGCAGCCAGCGTCCCAACGCGCAGTTTGCGACCCACATAGACAGAAGAGCAAGATTTTCAGAAATTGTCAGGCTACATCACACAAGGCTGTTGTGAGAGGAGCAGGGATTCTTTGGCGACCCACCCCACTGCCAACAAGATGGATAAGTGCGAGGCTGAGGCGAACCATGGGCGAAAGCCGTTATCACCATCTGCAGTCTATGAATTCTGCATCAGGTTCTCCTGGACCCTGACAATTCGTTTTGACAGCACTTCCTGGCCTGCTGCTGTCAGTGACGTGGGGGTGGGGGGGAGTCGATAGTACCACGCCCTGAGCCCTGCGCCTGTGTCACATTCCATGACTGCCTTTCACGTGTTCAGAGATGCATGAATTCAGAGGTTATGAACAGCTCGTTGTCTTACCAAACAGAACCCGCAGCTGAAACGGAGGAAGTCCTGGCGGCACGGTACAAAGGCCTCCGGCTCCATACGGAAGTTTCACATCACGCTGATACTTGATGGCTAGTCGGTGCGGGGCAATTCCATCTCTCCGCTTTGATCGCTAACTCTCCTGGTCTCTTCCAGACGAACATGGCACGCACCATCTGAAGAGCCGGAGCTTCTTACGCGGACACACCGAGGTGGACGGCTGACACGCGGGGCACATCGCAGCTGGTGTTTCCGGAGGCTTACGCACAGGATGTCTCAGTTTCCCCACAGCTGTGCCAGGGGCCTAAGGAGCTGCCGCCGCCGATGAGGCCCACGCCGCTCAGGATGCACGTCTGACTCTAATTAACGTGAGCACAGCGCGGCGGAGCGGAGCGCTTCACGGCTGCATCATGCAGTGGAGGCGGCGACACTGCTGTCTGATCAAGATGACCTGGAACGTCAAGCGGTCGCTCTTCCGCTCCCACGTGGCCGGCCTGCTCTCCCTCGCCTCCCTGGTGGGCGTCGTCGTCCTCTTCAGCCACCAGGACTGGCTGCTGGGCAGGGGCGCCCGGAGGGAGAACCCCGTGGCCTACACGGTGCGGGGCGGCTTCCGCTCGCAGAAGAGCGAGACCAACCAGAGTGCGCTGAGGGGCATCTGGAAGGAGTCCCTCCCGATGCCACCCAAGACAGCGGCTAACGCGAGCTCCCACCAGGCCGAGGCGTCCCTGCAGGGGGTGACAGGCCTGGAGAATTCCCTGAGTGCCAACGGCAGCCTGAACGGAGAGTCGGGGCCAGGCGGGCGGCCTATTACACATCCGTTCCGCTATATCATCAACGAGCCCGACAAGTGCCTGGACAGAAGGCCGTTTCTGGTGCTTCTGATCGCGGCAGAGCCAAGCCAAGCAGATGCCAGAAATGCCATCAGGCAGACCTGGGGCAATGACAGCGTGGCCTCTGGGTTGGACTTCGTACGGCTGTTCCTCCTGGGACTGGGGAAGAACCGTAACTCCTACCAGCAGCGCTGCATTGAGGAGGAGAGCAGGCAGCACCATGATATCATCCAGCAGGAGTACATGGACACCTACTACAACCTAACGATCAAGACACTAATGGGGATGAACTGGGTGGCCACGCACTGTGCGCACACCGCCTACGTCATGAAGACAGACAGCGACATGTTTGTCAACACAGACTATCTCATTCATAAACTGCTCAAGCCAGACCTTCCGCCAAGACAGAACTATTTCACGGGCTACCTGATGAGAGGTTACGCCCCAAACCGGAACAAAGACAGCAAGTGGTACATGCCGCCAGAACTGTACCCAAGCGAGCGGTACCCAGTCTTCTGCTCTGGGACGGGCTACGTGTTCTCGGGCGACTTAGCCGAAAAGATCTACCGGGCCTCGCTCAGCATCCGACGCTTACACTTAGAGGACGTCTACGTGGGGATTTGCCTGGCTAAGCTGCGTATCGACCCGGTGCCACCGCCCAACGAGTTTGTGTTCAACCACTGGCGCGTCTCCTACTCCAGCTGCAAGTACAGCCATCTGATCACGTCCCACCAGTTCCAGCCAAATGAACTCGTCAAGTACTGGAACCACTTGCAGAGCAACAAGCACAATGCGTGTGTCAACGCGGCCAAGGAGAAAGCAGGCCGGTATCGGCACAGAAAGCTACACTGGATGATGGCTCAGTGATCAACAGAGGACTGCTACATGCCAGGCACACTGGGGGGGTCACTGTGAGACGGGACAGACCAGCACACACCTGTTTTGCTATCGTGTACAGTATTAACTGACAATATTTTTTCAATTTAACAGATGTTATGTACTGCAAAGCTGTAATTAATTGAGGGAAATATTTAAAGATGGAAGTACAAAAATTAATTATTGTGCAGTATTGAGCATGCACAGGTGATTAAACTTTACCAGTTGCCAATAAAAGTATGAAATCTGATGTGTTTAATAGTCACAGATGTTTGTGAGAAAGAATTTCGTGAAAATAAAATTGATGGCTTCACAGCCCCCCCCCCCCAAAAAAAGGTCTAAACTGAGTAACTAAAGGTGAATAATAAGTGGAAGAAGGGGTTTATGGGTAAAATGGTACACGCATTAACACAAACCACAATCAGACGAGGCTTTGTTATATCCTGGAGAAAAACCCTGGATGCACAAGTTGCATCCGTCATGTGACTTCTGAAAAATGGAGCACTGCAGTGGTGCATCTCCCGTTAATCCGTCGGTAACAGCTGCCCTGGGAATGCGGCCTTATTTTCCCAGAATGAGACCCAAAAAGAACTTCAGGCCATAACAATAAAAGCCAGAAGAGAAACCACACATCAAGAAATCTGTGGGAAATATCTCTCGGTCTTGAAAATCAACTGCTCTTCCTGAATCGCCATAGAAATAAAAGACATGCATGCTAGAAATTCTCGGAGAAAGGCACACAGAAAGTAGTCTGGGCCCAGGAGGCACAAGCATACCTCTCCGTATCAGACACATGACTCCCCGGGGAGGGGGGGTTCCCATCACCAGGCTGCTTAAAAAACACCTAGATAAAGTGGATTATTCTTGTCTGAAACAGATTCAAAACACCACAAACAGGCAGACCAAAATCATGGCTGGGGTGCAACATAGGCACAACAGATGGGGCCAAAATAGAATGAAACATTTCCAAAAACTTAAGGTAGGGTCTCTTCAAGATGCTCAAAAATTAGGTGATTAGATTTTCAGATTTCACTCCAGGTAGAGTGAGGAGCACCAAAGCAGGTACCTGCACTTCTGTGACTGCTGCCTTGATAAGCAGGTGAGATTGAGCACCTCTCATGGGGTTTAGCTTCTCCAAAGTGCAGCACACCCTGACCACAAGCAGCACAGGGGACTGAATCAAGTTCTCTGTACTCCAGTACACATTACTAAGCTCACATTACATTTTTCCAGCAAACCACAGCTGTACAGAGGAGGTGGTGGGGGGGGTTATCGTGTCATTTAAAAGGTGGCTAAAGCAGCAACTTGAGAAATCACCTGACCACAATGTTCTCTGGCTACCTTTAAACACAAAATCTTTCACCAAGCTCCCGCAAAAAAGAACATGCTAGTCATAGGAGGATGTGTGCGTGTAAGATGCCAGCAATCCAGCAAACAACTCAGAAAACATAGCTAAATACATTTTTTTGAATCCCATTGTTTCCCAGAAAATTTTAATTCTCTCTGCTCATTTTCATTCCGCCCCAACTGAGATCGAATCTAACAAATTACAGGCTATAAACGTAACCCCCAGAGCATATCGCCGATTCACATCCAGTTACGGAATTAATCATTAAAACAAACCCTAGGTAAGTCACACATCCGCCACACGCCGGAGGTAAACACAAAGCCTGGGAGTGTCACCCTTTACGACCTGGCTGATTTAGCGCCAGCGAGGCGCTAGCTGGTAATAACCTCAACCGTTACGAGCTAAATGATCTCAGGTCAGCAGCTAAGGCCGTAACGTCGAGCCGCCACCGTGCTTTCATGGTCTCCATAAATAAGCAGCGCAATCAACGGGAAGCACGCGAGCAGCGAACAGCCGAACCTACGCCAGCTATGGGGGCTGCTTCCGACGCACATCTCACGCGAGGAGGGCAAACGATTTAACGGAAACCTCTGGGAAGCATACTCCCAATTTCACTGAATCGCCAGGGTCAAAGATGATGGTGGCGTTTGAAGAAAGGGGGAAGAAAAATAAACCATTTCAGTAATGTTTATAATAAGCATATCAGTACTGAGGTGATTAAAGGCTACCTTCATTGATATTTATAACAGTCAGTGAAGGACACGCTAGTGGACGTCATTACACCCCCCAACCGCCCTCCACAATCCACCCCACGATGTCTGGTCGCCGCCCGTTACGCCCAATGTCACGGCTTACAATAAAACAGACCGGCAGCTACCAAGAGGCTGCTGCTAGTTTTCACCAATACATTTCTAAGATGACAGTTAATTAATAGGGGCATTTTTAACCTGCTGCCTTTTTCCTAATTGACCTGGAGCATCTTCGAGAGGGCTGCTTGACCGAGCTGCTCCAGATTTCATGCTGGTATTATGGGATGCGACTCAACCTGTACGTGACATAACTCCCACTGTGAGCGTACACAGAGGCTCAAAGCCATGTCCTGTATAAGTCAGTCACATAACACCAATGATTGTGTTCAACAAATAAAAATACCAAGTTTAAAGGCTTTCCACAAAGACCCGCCTCCACCCACAGCTAAATTAGGATCACCCCTCCAATTCAATAAAGTGGAAAACAAATTAATTTCATTTCTCATCAGCATCTCTCCCTAATCTGATAAATAAACAAGGAAGTAGATGTTGGCCATTAAGCAGCAGTGCTGATAAGTTAACTTTTTACGGGTTGATCTTACAGGCTGACATTCCTGGATACAGATTTACTCTCGATGAAGCAGCGCATCACCTGAACACCTGTGATTCTAAGGAGGAAATTATAGACTATTCGACTGCTGAACAGACCAGCCCCTCCCAGCATAGGACTGTTAAACAGATTTATAACTCAGAGTCTATTTATTGTGCAGTGCACTTCCAAATTCCATACCAAATTTGCAAATCTGCAATCAGGTCTCTGCCGTGACGTCCATCACTTAAAATGTTACGTTTCTATTAAGTATATATGACCCAGCATTTACATTTCATTTACTTCTTATTTTCACAATGAATAATACTCCAGCTCAACCTACGACTCCATGCATCATATACTGTAAAGTTGACAATAAGTGATGCTTTGACTCTTAAGAGCAGGAGGATGGCGGCACTGGCTGATCAGTACTGAAAATCCACGTCGTGGCACAGAGGGCACAGGGCCTTGCTCTCCAGACTCACGCGGCATCGGAGAGAGCAAGAGAGACGATGGAGCGGCCCGGATTGGCGCAGGGAGAAGCTCTGACCTTTCTGGAGTGTCCCTTCCTTCTGTCACGCTTTACGGTAATGGGAGCCTTTATGGGCCGACGGGGAATGCGGAAGGGCAGGTGGTCCATTCTGCTGCCGCCTTGGCGCCGCTGGGCCTGACAGCCGTGCGGCGCGGTTACCCAGCGACACGCCCGGCCGAAGGCCGCGAAGCCGCGTCCCGGCTGCAGATGGCGGGAATGAGGCTGCACAGCATGCGTGACAAAAATAGGTCTGGAAATGGCGTAAGATGACCGAGTTCCAGGTCACCGCTAGGGCTGACCGAACCGGAAACGTCAGGTTCTGCCACCTCTTTTCTCCCCTCCAGCCACACAAAAACTTTTGTAAATATGCAACACGGCCCCCAAACGCTAGTTTACCGACAAAATTTAATGCGGCTGTTTTACGGCAAATCCCAGAGAATGCCGACCATTCTTCCATCTGCTCCAGACGACGTGCAGGGAGCGCAGCGTTTACCCTGGTGACAGGTGTACCACCTACCCCACCAGTCAGGTTCCCTAACGACATTTTAAGACCCCGCGCAGATACCCCACAACCAGACACAAAGGAGCAAAGGGGATCCCTGGAAAAAAACATTTTTCAAACAATTGACCAAGAAACCAGCTTAACAGCTACAAAAAAAACCTGAAATGCTTTACGTTGCTAAATTTTCAATACAATACAGCCACCAAGTGACCAGCAGACAGAGCAGCACGGCCCCTGCATTTTCATTAACCTCTAAAGCCACTGGGGGCTGACAAACCCTGCTTCCCCCATGAACCACAGACCCCCCCACTGCAGTCGCTCTCACTCTGCCTCGGGGCTTAATTGCCCTTGTGGACTCATTATTTGGAACAATGCTCACCTGTTGTTCCCGGTGTAAATCAATTGCTAATTGAAAGGTTAAAAGAGAGAGAGAGAGAGAGAGAGAGAGAGAGAGAGACGGAAAAGCAAAAAGGGAACCTGTGGACATGGCTGCCCCCGCTGGAGCTGTGCCTATCCCCCACCATTCCGGACAAAAGCGATAAGGGATTAGGAAGCCCACGCAAACAGGCAGAGCCGGAGCAGAGCCAAATGCCAAACGGGAGGAGAAGAGAAGGGAAAAAAAAAAAAACACAGGTGGTTATGAACTGAAATAAATGTCCTAGTGGCTTATGGGGTGATTAATTGTGCAAAGTGCAGCCTTAGGAGACGGGCGGACCCACAAAGGGTAATTAATCACGCCGAGCTGCACGTACTCCTGCAAGAAGCCGTGAGAAATGGACTCGGGGGGGGGGGGGGGGGGGGGGGGGGGAGAGCG
>JAODKL010000044.1:7212006-7255530 GCA_026780765.1 Petrocephalus schoutedeni
GGGGGGGGGGGGGGGGGGGGGGGGGGGGGGGGGGGGGGGGGGGGGGGGGGGCCAGGGAGGGGTCAGTGCTCACCGTCGGCTGATGTAGTTATCAATCAGGGCGCGGAGCTCCATACTCGGGGCTCAAGGATGCTGCCGTTATAACAGATGTCGGCAGCATCGGTGTCAAAGTGAGGAGGCTGAGAGGCCGCGCTGCCCCCTGCGTTTCCAGGGCGATTTAGTGGGATGGAAGACGCACCAAAGGAACTGTACTGCTAGCTTTGCTGGAATTACCATTTCCAGTCATCTGCTTAAAGGGATCATATGCCCATACATCTAAGTCACATGCACATACACACCGTGTTAACGGAAACCGAATGCCCAAGGCGGCAATGCATCCAATTTAAAAATCAAATGCATGAAGTCCTTGGAAATATTTAAGTGGTTGGGAGGGAAAAAAACTGCTGCAGATTCCTCCATTTTAAAAATCAAAAGCCTGACCAGTACAGGAAACATCCAACATTTGAAAGACACACATGTTCACTAAGCCTTCCACATAAACCCATCTCTCAGACTATGCCGACTACACGTTTTCTGCAATTATACCTTAATTATTGCAAGAAAATATAACTGTTTATAAGCAAAGCAAGCATAAAATAATTTCCAGAGAATAAGGTTGGTGGGGGGGCAGTGGATGAAACCACTTACTGCTATAGCTGATCCATCTTATCTGACACCTCAGCCTAATAGGCCTGGGTGCTCAGTTCCACGGTCAGATTTTTAATTAAAGTTCACTGGACCGTAAACTCTGACCTTTCTCTGTCAGACCCTAAAAATATCAACTGTTACAATGTCAGGTGTGAGTGAATTTTTTTTAAATCTGCTATAATCCTTAGAGGTAGTTCCAGCATTATATAAGTTTCAGTAGTGTTAGAAAAATCCTTAGTGGTATCATAAGTTTAGCATTAAGTAGTGGTTCTTATGTTAGTAGGCTAAGTTAAATTTATTTTACGACATTTACTCCAATTATCCCATCTAATCCTTTAGCTTGACATTTGCTCCATTTTATGCTGGAAATATAATTTTAGTGAAGGTAGAGAAGTGGTTTGGGGGGGGGTGGTGGTGGTGGTGGTTACTAGATTGTTAGTGTCAGCAACATATGCATAGTGAGAGCGATTATGGATTACAAAAATATTGACAATAAAATAAAATTAGCTGAAACAGAAAAGCTCTCAATACTTGAGGACAGCAGTAAGCAGACTGGGACTACCGGAATAGCCTCAAACGGAAGCGGGTAGGGTGTCCCAGCCGCACTGGCGCTACCCGGGCACCAATCCGTAAGAGCCATGCAACATTTTGGCAGGGGCAACCTGGCAGGTACTGGCCGAAAGGTGACATACAACGAGAACAGCTGTCGTTTGCAATAAGGAGATGAACAGATGTTGCTATTTACTTTCAAATGTGAAACAATTGGCCAACGTCGGTGGCATATTCCCTAGCTAGCCAGAATAAATAAATAAATAAATAAATAAATCCACACAAAACGGCTGTTACTAAAAACAGGCAATCGCGTTTAGAAGATGGACGGTGATGACAGTCTTAAACGGTGAGCGGCATTCAGCCGGCAGATACGGCTAACGCAAGCGGGCTTTGCCAGAGACATATAATTAGGCTTACCGTCACAGACTTCAGAGTCATGCCGTGGTAGGTGCCCATGGTGTCGATCTTGAAGCCCTCGGTTTCTGAAGAGGGTAGGGAGAGGGAAAAAAGCAACCTCATTAGCCCCTCTGCACAGAATATCAGCGCTTCTGAAGGAAATCCCACGTTTCCCATTAAAGAAGTCTTATGAAGAATTACACCACATCATTCCGTGATAGTGTACTGGAGTGACTGGAGGCAGACAGGGCGAGTCTATAGGAATAAGCTAGCTTAAAATTTCCCCATTGTAAAGCAAACCACACACTTACTGAGATATTGTGCTCCGAGCCAGTATTTAGGGCGTGGTATTTTCATTTGCCAAAATTTTTATCACCAACTTTTCATAATAGTGGAATAGTGTGGTTTTTGAAAATATCGAAATACCACTTACTGCCGCATGTTTAGACAGTTTAACAGCATGAAAAAAAATTAGACACTGCCGAATTAAAGATTCAAAATGTGAGAGGAAGGGGGGGGGGGGGGATGATCATAATTTGTGACAAAAAATGGTAGCCAGTAAAGATGACTTTGCAGCTGGTTTTGAGCCTTCATAAATATATAAATACCGGGGTGGGGGTGCGGCCCTCCCAAATGATAACATTTAACAGATGTAGCAGTGGTTCAGAGTATGTGATGCAACGGGAACTCCCCAGTTCACACAAGATGCACGACAGTGTGTGGGTGTCAGCTGAAAAAGCCCTCTGACAAAGCCACTCTCCATCTGCTGGTCTGCCTTACCGCATTCGCCAAATTGTACACGAGGGAACACGAGGACTACTGGTGGCTTTTCCGGTTCCACTGGTATCACTTTTATAATTACCCACTTATATCAAATCTGGTACCAAATACCTCAGTGTCACCAGCAGCCAATGCCCGCTACCTGGGAGCATTCCTTTGGTCAGTCACATTGACCAGGATGCAAATTCTACTCTGCTATGAGCGTGTTTTACAAATAGCTAGAAAAGCTCAATTTAAATAGGATATCATCATCATCATCATCATCATCATCACACACACACACACACAACAACACAGCACAAACAGCCAGATATGTTTAAGATACTCGGTGGACCTAATATTCTGAAAAGATGCTGAGAGGGTGCATGAACTGAAAGCCTAACTGATTTAAACGGATTTATACAAAACAGCAGCCCTATGTGGTGACTTAAATTGTGTTTTTATTAGTTCTTTTTTAATACCTTTTTCCCCCCAATTGTGTTTCCTTTTCAGTTTAGTTTCGATTAAGATTAGAGTTTTTGAACATTTTTATTTCAGTTTGGACTTTCTGAAATCAGTTTTGTCATTTTAATTTTTAAAAAGATTAAGCTCTCAAAAATTAACACACTGCATACAATGTGCTATAAATAAAGCAGCTTTAATAAACATTGCAAATCCTTCTCTCACCGAAAATACATAAAAACATAATGCCCATAAACAAATTTGTGGAAGCAACTTAGATGTTTCTTCAAATTAATAGGGCTCTTTTCCTTAAGCTGCGCATAGCAAAATCAACTACTTCCATCCACAACACACTTGCTCTTATTAGCTTGCATGGTACCCAAAATGGTCCCGCACCGTGCATTCACATTTGGCGATGACGATGTTTGAAAAACTGCCTAATCTCACGGGAGTATATGTAGGTGAGTATTAACACCCTGCCCAAAAGCTATCAAACTCAAAAACAGAAGTTAAAAAGAAACCAAGCAAATGTTTGTATTTCCTCATTTTTATTTCCATTAGCCTTGGAATTTGTTGTTTTCATGTCGTCCAGAATGGGGGAAAAAACACCACTGCAGCAAACGATCACGTTCTGCACACAAACCCAGCACATGGAATGGACGCGGAAAAGGCCTGCTGCTATTGTATTCCTAACACGGCAACACAATTTGCACGCCAAGGAACAGACATGAATCAACGTCCGCTGGTTTTTTTTGCTACCCACGCTCAGTTCAGGCGACGGCGTAACTCACCCTGCCATGTACGGCAACCCTTAATTGATCGTCGATACGAGGCTGATGAACCAGAGGTCTCGTTGTTTCCAATTTAATTAGTGCTTTTTTCCGATGCAGACGCTTTTGGCAGGCCATATTTTCATAGCGCGGGATGTGGCGCTTAAGTGCGTCGCGGCGACGGCCCAGCGGGATGGGATGGCACGGCGCAGTTACGTGGCGCTGACATGACGGATAGCGAAAGCTGATGATTGGGAGGAATGATGCTCACCCAAAGGCTGTCATTTTAATTGCAAGCCTGCCCATTGTTACTGCTCGCATCCGCGGCTCTGGTTCGTTCCCGGCTCGACACCGCGGTCAGGCATGCCCCCCCCCCACCCCCACTTACATTAACGGCATAATTAGTAATCCTCCAGAGTATTTCGCCTCCCCCCCCAATCCATCTTTAACGTCTTATTTAAAACTGAAACATACAGAGAAAAAAAAAACCCTGCAAAGCAACTGGTTATAAGTAACCGCCAATACTGGTAGCGCAATGAGAAATTGGTAGCTACATGATTTGGCCGAGTGGCCAGCCGTCGAATTCTGCCCCAGACATTCACCATTCTAACATCTACTCTGACGGCCGTCACGACTCACTTTTCACAGGTAATGGGAGGTGCCGTGTCGATCGGGAACGTCAATTGACAAGTTCGAGATGTTGAATGTGGCAACGGACAAAATGAGTCAGAGATGAGCACGTCAGGCTTTAACGACGCGATCGACAGACACCGCGGGCCGACCGGAGTGACCTCAGAGAGATGGGAACCTGGCAAACCGGTAAGGCAGCCAATGCCAGGCCACGATCATCCCTGTGTCGTCACACATGGTCTATAAGGCCTCACAGAGGCGCATAAGCTAGTCATTTTAAAAGCCTGTCATTCTATTCATTAAGACAAGAGGTAAAATTTCAATTATTCAACAAACCTGATGATTCAGCATAGGAAACACAAAATAAGAGACAATACATTGTACAGCATTATGTACATCATTATGTGTATTATGTATAGCACATTAAAAATGAATCATGCCACACAAAGGCAGCACGATGCCAGCGATGTGAAGGCTCTCGACACACAGTCCTCTTTAGAAGAAGTGGTGGGGGAGACACAGTGGGGAGAGGGGCACTCACCTTCTTTCCCCTTAAACCGCTCCTGGTCGTATCTGTTGTAGGCAGCAGGCACTGGTGGTTTGTTTCTTATTGATGGGTCCTTTGTGTTGGGGGGGGGGGGGGGGGGGGCAGAAAGACAACGATCAACATTCCACGTCGCTAACTAATTTCTTCCCGATGGTTATTTTTTTTTTTTTTTTTCGGGAAAACACTATTACATTATCTACCAAAGCTCATTACATTCAGAGCAGGTAAATCACTGGGCTTTTGTATATTTGGATATTTGCTGTATTGGTCCCAGTGCTATAGTAATACAGATTAATGCAACAGTATTATCTACCTTGCTTGGGTGTCTCTGGATAAAATTGATAAAGGAGGATTGCGGCCTTGAATAGGAAGATAAGATGTCAAGGTGAGGCACCAGCAGCAGTAGCTGGCCGGGGGGCGGAGGGGGGTACGCTTACCACCTGGGTAGTGTTCGGGGCTGGCCGCTGCTCGGGGGCCCGACCCTCCTCCCGGGCTTTCACGGACTGCAGAATCGCAAATATGTTCTTGGAAAAGTTCTGAAATCAGAGAGAGACAGGCTGCCATCACTCTGGTTCAGCAGAGGCGCGTGTGTGTTCCTGTGTGTACCGAAGGACCTCAGAAATACAGCAAATCCTCAAAAGCCGTGAGTGAGGTCCTCACTACACCAGACTTCATTTTATAAAAATCTGCGAATTCAATCAAAAAAATTTAGTAAAAAAAGTAAAAATGCATTTTGTTTGGTTACTTATGGTTAGGACTGGGTGGGAGTTAAGGATGTCGTAACTGGGACAGAGTTTTTTTAAATGAATGGACAGTCATCACTATGATAGGAATACAAATGTGTGTGTGTATGCGGGACTCCCTAGAGAGACCAAAACCAAGGCTGGATGCACATCAGTCAAACCCTATACATAAATTCAAAAACGCAGGGTCACGCAAGTGGTGTGCAGATGGTTACCGTGACTGCAAGAACCTTTGCAACTGTGACACATGCTACTTCCAAATCGATCCCCCGAGATGCGAGTTCTGTCCCCGCCGTTGCACATCGCCCCTGGCGCCCCCGTGACGTTCACCATACGCAATGGCAGATCCGTATCAGGCGTCAGACTCGGGCTGGAAGCCGACACAGACGCAGCACAGACCGAGAGCGGACGCATCAGAGATAAATATAGTTGGCGATACATAAATTTCAGGAGCCGGTGTCTAAAATAATGAGCGCCTCCAGACTCTGTTTACCGCGGGGAGCCATGCCGACTTCAGCTTATTTCGGTCCCCTGGGGAAGATCAAAGAATATCACCGTAATTACGCCTTCCTTTTCCACAAGATTGCTGTGGTGTGGTAGCAGGTTTTCAGCACCATCTTGGGGATGTCGCAATCACCCACGCCATCTGGCTCGAGATGTCGCTACGACGGCTAGAATCCGGCGAGGGTCCCAGAAAAACACCGTGACCTGCCGTCTCCCACATACGCCGCTCTAACCGCGTACATTGTCTTACTTAAGTCACAGGGAGTGGACAGGGTAATTGCATTATAATAATCCTTCCATGACATCCAGTGTGTCATTCAGTCAAACTCCCAGGCTTTTAAGACTGGTGAGTAACCCCCCCCCCACCCGCAGAAGTGGAACTCTCGTCTCCACATAATTGGGAGCCAGACAACTGAATGACTGTATCCACAGAAAGACCAGAGAGAGGGCAGTGCAGGTCACACGTCAGCAGAAACTTGTCATCCGCAAATGCCGATTAATGGAGTGACCAACGTTAAGCTTACTATACAACCACGGCGACAAATCTACTTACTGGGCATATCCTTACTAATCTGACGGAAAAAAAATAAATTACAGACAGGTATTGCTGTAATTCCTAAACGTGTTAATTAGAATTAAGCCTGCAACAACCCCAACCCCCCCACCCCCACAAAAGAAGAAACATTCTAGAATGATAATTTCCCCATCTTACACAGGTGCTGAAATTCACATGATCTAAATACATAATCAAGAAAAAACATTTAGGCTTTTCCAAACCATGCAACACCAAAGCAGTCTTCGTAAGCCAGAAGAAGGGGGGTGGGTTAGCTACCTTCACACACGTGAAGGGAAACAGCGACTGTGCTTTGTGTGCCTAACCAACCACGAATATCAGGCAAAGGCAATGACAGCAGACATATCCGGTGCATGAATGACAAAGCTTACAGTATCACCATCATTTACCGGCTGCAGTCAGCGCATAAAATTAACCACTCATTTATTTTGTGCCAGCTAAACTGTGCCTAGTTTTAATCAACTAACTATACAGATAAGGATGCATTAGAAGGCTCTTAACACTATTTAATTGAGAACAATTAAAAGATAAATTTGAAATCATTAAAAAAAAAAAGGTACAGCCTTTCTTAGTAGGCAGCGAAAGAAATTCACAGTAGCTGCAGAGCAACTCTGCCCCCTGCTGAACACAAAATGAATTACAATTCACAAGAAACGTGAACGGAGCTTTGCTATCGGACTCCCTGAAGAGACAATTACAGAATGAAGGTGAAAAGTTAACTAAAAACATTTTAAATGTTGAAAACCAAAATGCAACAGTTTCACAACAAGCAAACATCTTGTTCAAAGGATTCCCGATTCATGTTACACTTGTGCGAGGTGAAATGAAAACTGAATTGAACCACATAGCCGACTGGCCTAGTAAAATTATACACCCACTGCCTGTCAATGTTACATTTGTTTTTATCAAATTAGCTATACACACACACCAAAGCTGCTATTATAAGCAAAATTACGGAACGTTTGTTGAGAAAGCTTGATACAATTCATTGTGTGTGCATGTGTGTGTGTGCGTGTGTCGGGGGGGTCAAGCCAATATTGCTTGGTCAGAAATATTTTCAACATAAACCAAACACTGACAGCCTCAAATACATAATACTGAAAATGTCACCATTAAACAAGCTCCTGGGGCGCGACTGATCTGCAGCCTTTGTGACAGGAGGGCAACGGCAAAGCTGCAGCCCTCAGCTCCAATACTCAAACTGTATTCTCTCTCATTCAACCCATTTCCTCACCATAAATGCGCTATATTTTTGGTTTTGATGAGGCTCTGAAGACAGACTGCCCATTTTCATAAAGGGGAATGCTCCTCCATTGCTTCATTATGATAATTATGGGCTATCAGTCAGATGTCCTCTCTCGGGAGAGCTATAGTCCGTGTGAGCACAAATGCATGTCTTTGGTGCCAAAATGATAAACTGAAAATAAAATCAATAGGTCCGATAGGCAATGGAGAAACCTTTAAGGGGGGGGCACTGAACAAGCACAAACGTGATAATATACAGTAACCGCATTCTGTAACTAGTCTACCTCCTGTTCTGCAGGCATGTGGTATGAAGTACTGCGGCAATCATGCAGCCCATGATTGCGACTCAACACCCAAGATGGTAACCCAAGTGGGCCACACTGGTCAGAGAAAATTTTACAAGCGGCGATTCTGGATACTGGCAACATCAAGAGTTCCTTCCAGCCTTCTGAAGTGTCTATGGAGAGCAATCATAGCAGCCCCTAAACCGGCAGGTGAGCCAAAGCCACCGTTCTAGATCATTAGCAGTTACAGTTAAGTGTCCCCTACACCTCACGCTGCAGGCCATCGTAAAACACAAGCACAGGGGGGGAAAAAAAAAATGCAGGTTGCCCTATTAGAAAACCCAATCTGAGAACAGCAGCACCCCAGGAGCAAAACCGATAAGCAATTTCTCCACACGACGATCCCATTCCTCGTTTAACAAATTCTATCCTGCTCAGTGCATCTCACTGCTATCTAAGCAGAACCATACTTTAAATACAAAAAATATTTTTTTATATTGAGTTAAAACATACACATTTAGCACTCAAGGTCTAACTGTGGATAGCAAGCAAACACGGGTTCAGAGACAGATTTCAGCTCTTTACATTTAAGACACGTCAAAGTAGAGAAATGTGCCTAAAATTGCAAACTATGGCATTTCTGACAATATAAAGAATCCTTTACAGCAGTTAATGGGCCACAATGGACTGAGTCCCACATGTGCCAACCTATGTATAACAGGTCAGTAATTGCACATTAGCACCTTTAACATTTGCACTGGGAACAAAAATCAGCCAGGGAAATCACATCACCGATTGTTTTGACTCTGGAGGGAGCCTGCCAAAGATATTTTTGTCATTCCTGAGGTGAGCTACCCTCACAAAAAAGATACAAAAGCAAGTGCTAATCAGCATGTGATTACCGGTATAATGCATTAATATCTGATAAACTGTGGCACTAAGTAAAGAGAACTTCACCTGCCTGTGATCTGTATCAGTAAGGTAACTCTATAGTCCACAATAATTAATCACCTTCCAGTTCATTCACCGCGTGCTGCTGAGTCAAGGAAAGAGCATCAAATTCTGCCTGCAACTGCATTTCTCCACAGAAATGCTGGCAAAAAGGCAGATGGCTGGTCAGTTAATACGATTTCTGCAGCTCTGAGCCCGCGCGTCTTCACAAGCTCAGTATCAGAGCGCGGCCTATGGCAGCTGGCACTCACAGCTACATCGCAGGCCTCGCGGCCACGATTAGAAACCCACTGCCTGTTTCTTCGGTCCTGCCAGCAAGCCATTTATTTCGCTGCCCCCACCAGCCGTTGTATTTTTCAGGCTGGTCAGTCTGATAGCGGGGCCAATTATATTCTTTCAACACTCTAGTCTCAAAGTACAAACACCTAAGAATAGCATGGTTATTTTTTTCTTCAACTTTTAAAATTGTAATTTGGGATTTTTCAAACCAATGAGTCTGTATTCTTTTTAAAAAAATAATAAAATCATTGTGCAGGCTAGATTTAACCTGTCAATTTTTCTTTATTAGTAAGGTCAAAGCAGGACATCAGTGCTCTACAGCAAAGTCTGGATGTCCTGAAACACCCATTCAAGCCAAAATAAAAAAAAAAAACTGTTGAGAACAAATGCCTGTAAATCAGCTGGCGCACATGCTTTCTTTGAAAATACATGCCTATACAGGACGGTGTTTTGAGAAAACCACATCTTGCATGTCCATTCACAATAATCATTTGACAGCCAGGGCAAAACACTTCAGATGTCTGGGGGCTACAGGTTGTATGAAGGGGACCAGAATATTGCTGCCCGTTTAGAGTCCAAAAAGGAAACTGCCATGCCGACGGCAGGAAGTTCTGACACGGAACGGGGCACAACCACTCCTCCCTCCTACCTTTCCACTGCTCTGCAGAATGGTGGTCCTCGTCCTCCATACCCGCTCCCTGCTCACGATGTCTCTGGTGACATCCACCTCTGCGTCGACAAAACTCCTCTGCTTCAGGGCGATGTCGTCATCGAAGTCCGTCTTGATCGTCGACCGTTTCTTCGCCATGATCTTCGCCTTGATGGCGGCGATCTTCTCCACCGACATTGTGTCCGACAGGGACCTAAAACCACAGGACTGGTTGTTCAAAGAGGGCTGAGATGCAAGAACGAAGACGTCCTACTCTCAGAACCTTAATGTACATCAGGGAAAGGGACGGCCTTCAGCAGCCCCAGTGTGGTGCGTGCAATGTGTGCAGTGAATGCAGTGTATGCAGTGAATGCAGTGTATGCACCCTCCTCACTGATTTTTGGCGACTAATGCCACCACAAGGAGCAAAACAGCCAATTTTGCATGACCGAAAATAATATTTTAAAACGGAATTCACACAACTTCGCAACGTAACTCACTATACTTACTATATTTTCTACATACCATTTACTATATGAAAGAACAGCTAGCACAGACATGGCCTCCGGCACTTATATACATATTTATCAACCACGCGTATATTTTTGCATATCAGCTGAACTGTGACTATCGTCTTAACTGTGTACGTATCTACAGCATGTATGTGAACCACTAAGAACCAGAGACAAATCTACTACGTCTGAGAGTATATTTGGCCAATAAACTTATTTGTGTTCTATATGTAAGACAAAGTATGCTTCAGAAAACAAGGATTTATTGCTGCGTTAAATGCATCTTGTCTTACTGCTTGCACACGCACTTAAGTATCAGGGCATATGAATGCAATGCAAACCACTTCTACTGCTTAAAAATAATCATTTGAACCATAACTGCAATTTGGCAGAGTCTGATGTGTTCAGCTGCTTCAAAGTCAGTAAACTAGTCAAGGAAGAAACAATCTTTCAAGTCGTCCATGACGGGCTGAAAGCATTCCCTTCTGGTAACATCACTGCATTAAAGCTACAAGTTCTGTTTATATTCTTGGCAATAGCCAGGGCAGTTTTTGACTCTCAGATGTATTCAATATTTTTCTTTGCACATTTGAAGCATTGACACGCAAGCACTAAAAAGTTCCTGAAAGTGCCAAGACATTGGGGAGCAGCTTGAAGCAGGCATCATAAAAAAAAAGCTCACAAACACATGCTGCGTGGTAAGAGTCATACCTGATCTGGTCAGTCTGCACGATGCCTTCTTTGTGTCCCTCGAGGCGGGCGGCCAAGCGCTCCTTATCCAAACGCACCCGTTCTTCATCCTGACAGAGAGACCAAACTCATGCTTAATGCAGGACAATGTTTCTCACACGCGCCACATACATATTGAGTTATATAGTCATTACTGCCGTTTGTCTGCTTTCGTTTCCCAGGTCACTGGAACGGCTTTTAATCATAAGCCTTGCACTTACAATTCTAAGCACAGAACTTTACTCCATAACTGGGAGTACTGTATAACAATACTTCTTACTTCTACCCTTGGCTTCTTTGCTTCTGAAGAGACTTCATCGGCTGCCCTCTTAACTGTTCATGTTATGAGACAAAATGGTCATCAAGGTCAGATACAAATGACACCCGCGTTCACTGTCTGCTTGCACAAGTTCATTCAAATTAGGGCTGCACGACTTCACAATGCGATACGTGACATTTCCTCGTGTAATATTGTGGTTCTTATAAAACAAAAAACTATGGGACTTCATTGATTGACAAAATTACCCCAAATAAATTGTAGCTAAATAGAAAATGTGATCTACCAATTGCGTGTGTAAAATGGTGTGGTGTTGCGGCGAACTGTCAACAAACACAAAGCAGTGCAGGCAAATGCAATATTATACATGCACTATGAAATATTATCTTGTATCGTGTAACGTTTAGTAGTAAAGCATCTAGAGGATGTAATCATTAGCATACTACTTGAACCATATTGATTGTATCATGATGGAATCAACAAGTAACCAATTCATACTCAAAGATTTAATTTGAACCTCATGTTAGTCTTACAGCTATTGTTGACTCTCTAATTCAGCTCTGTATTAATACCCACACTAATGGGCACAGTAGCTTATCTATCTTGAAGGCCACATTAATGAGCTCTGTAGCTTATCTATCCTGAAGGCCACGGGTAAAGGAAAGCAACAGGTGGCCGGCTGAATGCACCAAGTCTTCTTATCAAGGAGTAGGGAGTCACTCCACTGGGCCAAGAAAGAACTGAAGGTCATTTTAAAACACGTGGGAAAGTCTCACGCCACCATTATTCTTTATGGAAAGACTGGGCGGTTTAGAAATATGATCAGCAAAACGTATCACAAAGGGGTGTGGATCAGGGGACAACAACAACAACAATGGTGATTGGCTAAAGTAATGATGATGCTTAAGTGACGCAGTCCTTATTGGAAGATAAGAAAATGCATAAGAATCAATGTAAACCAATACTGGACACACATAACCTCTGTGGTCGCAATAAACTTAGAATTCTATACAAGCGGCTCCTGACTTCTCATTTGGCGGGGAAGAAAAACCACAGCAGCACACATCGGAAAGACGGCGCTGAGATGATACATTGTGCAGCCCCGATTTAAATCTACATTGATGTTTGTTTATCAGACGCTTTCATCCAAAGCGATGCACCTGTGAGGCAAACGGCACATAAACACACATGCTGCTGAGAAATGGACTTCAATGATGAGAGATGCAACGCTAAGAAGATTCAGCGAACACAGAGCAGGCATCAGGCTAGCAGAAGTAAATGCATGGTTCTATTCAACCTTAAGGAAAAAAATACAAATTTGTATAATATATTATAATAAAGTCAACCAACAGCACAAGTCAGAAATGACACAAACCTTGTGTTGGTCTTTGTAATCCAATTTCTATAGGTGCACTTCTGTCAATACTTGCTGATGTGGCTGTAAAGAAAAAGTGAAATATAAACAGCGTGTAGTTCCAGGGTTCACATTTCAGACGTTTTTACGGCTAAGCGCTCACATTATGCACATGCACGTCTGCATGCATGCCTCTATTTTGAATTTTTACTTACAGCTTTCTCCATTGAGATAAGACAGCAAATCCTTTCGGTCAGGTCTTGTAACAACAGGAATGTTTTCTGTCTATGAAGACAATATGAAATTTTAACCAAGAGTAGGAAATTCCGGTAAAATGGCAAAATAGCATATTAGAACAATCATAAAAGAAGCATGATACAAAGAGCAGTAGAACTTTCGCTAACACAGCTTGCAACGCTAGCAATCCGAAAAGGCAGACTTACTGCAGCCCTTCGCACATAAGACGGATGAGGCAGGTGCACGTTGTTGAGCAGAAAAAGAATGGAATCCAAAGTATAGTATTCCTTGGGTTGACCTTCCTTCCCCGTTCTGCAATTAATAATATACATGAATCACGCAAAAGGAAAACACATGGCGACGCAGTATCCTTCGAAGAGGATGGGTGTAACCGTGCCATAACAGGCTACTTGCGAGCGTAGCTCCTGAGCTGAGAAGGCAGGTGCAGATTCAGACATGGAACCCAACATCCTGTCACGAAATTACTCGCATAACCAATTTCCCCCTGAAACATTAATAATGAATGAGCGATTCTAAATATTTCGGTACCTCGGTGACTTCAAAGATGCGAATTGGTGACCTAGTCAAGAGAACCCACCTAACGAACATGACAGCAACTTCACTAAAGTAATACGGCATTCAATCCCGGCTTAAAAAGGTTTATCTAGCACTTTCCCTAGCAGACAATCGAGTTTATACATAGTACGGAGTCTAACGCTTTGCCTGACAGGTGGGTCTATGCGTATATGCAGCTGAACTTGACAGACCAGCTAAGAAGCTACAGATGCTACGCTAAAAATATAAATAAAGCAACCGACCTGCATGGCTAATATTCAAGTAGTTACAACAGACTAAGAGCGCAACTATACACAAAGGTAAAAAACTATTAACTAGTACCAGTAATACGTGCGCTTAAATAAGTGAGGCTAACTCCGTAACTGTATCATAATAGCTTGTCTTTATCGAACATGCTTCCCTGCTCGCAGGAAAAGTTTACCAAAAACTGCAGCCAGCTAAACGAGAAAGCAGCCAGCCTCTTAATGGCGCGAACGCTCGCCGACATACCCCCAGATGACATAGTTAGTCTTGACATTTTTCGGCCAGGAAAACTCTCCAAATATAACTTCGTCTCCCTTTGCGACGATCTCTTTTTTCTGGATGTTGTACTGACGAAGAACACTCAGTACGTCCGCCATCTTCACTTGTCTTCACAGAGTGAATTTGGTAGGCCCCCAAGCGATTTTCAATTGTGAGTAGTCTCGTAACGCGCCTGATTGAAATTATTTCGCCACTCCGCATGCTATTATCACAGTTCAACAAAATAATATAAAAGCTATGACACACTCATATAAGAAAAATATACATGTATAGAAAATATACTAATTTGTTTATGTCGTTTACTTGAACTTCGAAAAGAAAAATAAGTGTAATATATTTTACAGGCATGTTGAGAACATACTGTTTTGGATTCACTCACTAGAGTTGTCGACATAGAAATAGAATAACAGATCAGGTGCTCCTTTAAAACAACAACCGACACTGTAATAGCTGCAACTAGTACACAGCAGTGTCTGTGAATTAGGTCGTTTACAATCAGAGCAGCCATGTTGCGCAGAGGCTGTCCCTAACTTCTTATGGAAAGACTAAGTGTTAGCGATTTCTCATCAGTCCTTTATTGATCCTCGATTCACAGTCACAAGCTATTGTTTTCAGAGTAATGCAGTATAATTTATCATCACTTTCGCAAAAAAAACAATAATGAAAAACCTTCAGGTTATACGTAAAATGTACATACACCACCATACCTGTGTATTCTCACAATTTCTTATTTTTGTAGGATTCACAATTTCTCCTCATGTTCCATATTTAATGTGCAAGTAAGCAAGACCATTTTATTGTAGGTTCAGGGCTGTAAATACCACATTACCTTCTGTTCACCTACAGATAACATAACGAGTCGTGGTGATCCAAGGCTTATTCCAGGCCACTGCTCACTGACCACCACCATGCCTCCTGGATTCAAAACACCATTTTATTGGAAATGTTCAAAAGTGGAAAAAAGTGAAAATGATTAATTGTCATAGCTGACACATCACAGCACACAAAAATGAAATGTGTCTTCTGCATACCCATATGCGACATTACAGTGAGCAGGGCAGAACCTTGCTCAGGGTACCTCACAGGTCAGGAATTCAAACCAGCAACCTTTGAATCACAACAGCACTTCCCTAACTATTAGGTCGCCACCAATACAACTTTTGTACAGCTATTCTGAATCTAGGCTCCAGATATGAAAGGCATGTTTTTTTTCAGTTATGGCTGGGGTTTTATAAATACCTCAGAATATTACAATGCCTGATCTCATTGTGATTTTGAGGTGATAATTATCCACAATAAAAAAAAAACTGTTGGATGGATATAAATGAATAAAATTCTAAGCATTTAGGCAAAATAATAAACCAAGTAATAAATTAATATTAATAAATTAAGTTATTTTCAACTTTGTTAAATGGATATTTTTAATCTTTTCGTGTGGGCATGTCACTCTTGGACTTGTATTGATGCCCACATTAACCTACCAAGGCACCGTTTCCCACCTTTTTAATCAACCCAAACTAAGACGCTAACTGATTCAGGTGATCATAGTGTTTCATAAAAGCTACTTTGGTCCTTATTCAGCCTGTAAGTGTGTTTCACGGCATTCCCTCCTTCCAAAAAGCAGTTTGCATATCCTATGTCCTACATGCTGTGTAAGTCAGCTTGTTTGTCATTATAGTGCTGTAAATGTGCAACATGGTCAGTATCTACACAGCGTGTACCATTATGCATTATGTTCTGGTACTAACTTAGTACTTGAAAACTATTCCAAATCTATAGAAATGTTTTTTTTTCTGTGAACATTTTTAAATACTAAATTTAATTCTAAAAATCTAAAAATAATTTATGCATTTTAGCGACGTATTTACAAATCATCATACACACATCGTGCCGACTGGGACAGCTGTAAATGCATCAAACTGGGTATAACCGCTGATCATTTTAGTTAATAACGTTTGGAGATACTGGAGGATCAGTGGCTGACAGGGTATTGCAAACTATGCATCAGCTGAAGTTTTTTTTCTTTAATTTAATTTATTTTGGTATTGTGATATGCTAAGAAAATAAAGATAAAACTTATCATTGGCCAAAGGAAGTTATATTGTAATGAATCAGAATTAAATGGTATGCTTTCTCCTGAGGGGCAAATTAAATCAAAGAGCCAAGAATCTAAATGTTGTATTCAGTAAAACTCAAGGAGTAAGGTACAACTGGTAGTTACTCTTAAGTAAGAGGTTCTGCTATTAAGAAATCGGCCCTCGCTGTCATTTTAGTGTTTATTTCATTCTTGTTTAAAGTATAAAGTGTTTCAAATTCATTTAAAATACAGATCTAAAGTGTTACACAAATAATACAAAAGGTACATTCAGTTGCAGCTTTCACATCTAAAAAGTAGTGAAACATTGTTACATTACTCTGAATTCGTGTTCTGTGCATCTAACATTCTGATGCTTAAGTGTTAGGACTTTTGACAGTATTTTTTTCTATTACCTAGCAGGTGTACTTTTGCCAGACAATAAGAAGGTGGATTCACCTTCGCCAGCATGATACAGCATTGGAAAACTTCTGAGCATTACAGAAATGGTGATTAAAGACTGTAAACAAATTAAAGAAAACTAAAAAAAATAGATCCTTCCATTCCAGGCATCAGTCTTACTATATAACTAAAATAATGCTACAACTGACCTCTACCTAACCTATTTTAAAAGTTGTACCCACTTCTTTCATCTGAATGAATGGAGCAAGAAAGAGGTAAAATTGTCTCATAATGCAGTGTTTCTCAGCCTGGTCCGAGGGAACCCCCCTCCCCACCACCACCACCACCACCACCACCACCACCACCACATAGTCCACGTTTTTACAGTGCACAGTCGTCGCTCCCTCCCAGCTCCTGCTAGGGCTGCCTGGGGGTCCCTGACAACCAGGTTGAAAAACACTGCCATAATGAACCATCTACATTACAATATACATGATTAGCATGAAGCCAAAGAAAAAAAAAATCATGTGTTTGAAAAGTGTACAAACTTTTCTATCAAGTGTTAGTTGCTAGCAGCACACTTAACTTTTTGCTACGAAACTCCCGCTTCTCGGGTAGTAACTTCTGTCCACATCATTTTCTTCATTACACTATACTGATACTATATTAGAATTTTGATAACATTGCTGGGCCTTTTAGTGTTATATTAATAAGCAATTTCATACCCTAAATGGTTCTGCAGCAAATGTGTGACATTGTCTGGTATTCCAATATATAATCGTCCAGCCTGCTGGACAAATTTTTAATATCAGAGTTACGTTCCGATGACTAAACTAGGATAAAAAAAAAAAAAAAACACAGACCCACCCTTTAAGAATGTAATTTCTGTGTTCTTTTATGATTTAATGTTCCACTGAACCCACAAGCGCTTTTAAGTCCTAATTGCTAATAATAAAAAAAGACATTTCGTCCGTTTCTTCCCTCAAACGCATTCCACTCAGATTTGATCTAAAACAAAATTCTGGATGACTTGTAGGGCTCCAGAATCAAAGCCGCAAATATCAAGCATGCCTCGGTCCTCTGGATCCGCGACGGAGAACCCGTTTGAGGTCAAGCCACACACTATTATTTTGGAGGACACTCCCATTCTCTGCAAAACAAAAGAAACAAATATATACAGATTAGCAGTTAATTACTCATAATGACAACAACATAAATTAACTGTAAGTGGTAGGAAGGAAGCCAGCACATTGGTTTGTAAATATTTAGCAATACATTTTCACAGCTATTACAGCATGCAAATCAGGTTTGCCGGCAATCTGAACCTTCACCAGATTTCTACCCACTAAGATACAACCTGACTTTGGTACTCCATCCCTCTTGAATGGAACAAACATTCTGTCTATCCACACTACGGTTGGGTATTTCTAACTTGCCCATGATACAATACTCATCATGATATCAGCACCAGCATTAAATACACCACGGCACATCATATTACCACTGTATCCCGGCGGTTAACACACTTAAAACTGAAATAATGGAACTATTAAAACTTAAAACAGGCCATATTTAATTAACAGGCATAAATAGCCTTAAGAGCCATGGGTGAGTCAGTATCTTTAATAAAGTTGTTGCACACTTAAACTCCCAGTTGCATAAACTATGCATTACTTTGTGCATACATAAAGTGCATAACTCTTTAAAACTGAAAATGTGAAAAAGAACAGACCTAAAGAAACTTTTGGCCTGTAACTAGTCTTTCTGCGTGGTACGGCTCGGGTAATGGGTTGGATCCCTTATGCCAGTGGAAAAGCGGCAGATTGATGCAAAGGTTCATGAAAACTGAATTGCGATATAATAATTAATTGATACAGCTCTAATTCACATACATATCTGTGCATCCTGAGTGCTTCTGATGTGTGAACCTTCCCCAAGCTGGTGCTGTTGCTGGTCAGAACAATGAAGACGTCTGTTGGTTTCTGGTTCTCCGTGGCCCACAGGATTGGAAGGGCGCAGTCTATGGGCCCACCAGTACTCTACAGCAGACGTTCAGAAGAGAATACCACAGCTTGACGAGCAATTCAACACCAAATGCATAATCACATACTTTGTATTCAACTGCTACTTTGAAAAATTCTGGCTCTGTCCCACCTTCGCTAGCTCTGCCGTTACTTGCGCGAGAGACATCTCAGTGGTGACAGTGCTGGGAATGGCATCTCCGTCAGAGAACACCAAAATCTGGGGCTCCACTTCTGTTCGCGCAATACTCTTAAAATCGAGAAAAAAACGCTCTGTGTAAAGATGCTCTCATCAAAATGCATCACCTTTGAGTACAAGGAATCAGAAGTAGTTATTGTGCTGTACTGCTATGTAATCATAACTCATAATCTCAGCTGCCAAGAGCAACATTTCCCAATCCAGTCCTTGACGGACCTACAAACAGGCCACGCTTTTGCTCCCTCCCAGGAGCTACAGTAGGAATAAATAAGAAACTGGACTGTTTGTGGGACCCTGACGACCAGATTAAGAAACACTGGTCAAGAGAATATCATACAGAAGTCAAACTCAGAAAATAGTGCATTAATAACTAGAGGGTTTCCTCTGTAACTCTCGATGCTATATGCCAATTTGTCGCTGCATCTGTTGCCGGTACCACGGCTTGATCTGCGTAAGAGCGGACTTACCATAGTAATGGCTGCAGCTGCTGCAGTAGCACTCACCCAACTCCCCAGTACCATGCTGTTTGCCGACATACAGACATCCACAGCCAATAGGAAACGCTTCCCAGTGGGTTCAACATTCTGGGAGGTGAGTGGAACAAAAAGATTGAATAGTACTGAGTTAATACGCATTTTCACAAGTTGCCGCATGGAGCCAGGATCAATCGACACACTAATTAGACGTCAGTGCGTTTGTTTTGGGCTCCTACCATGAAACACTTGTCGAAGGAGGCCTCCAGCGCCTGGGCGACTGCATCGTCAGTCTCCCACTTCACCTTTCCTCTGTTTGCTTGGCCTTTCTGGTACGTTTGCAGAGCCAGCAAAATATGAAAGGGGTGGACTTTTTCCTGAAAACGACCAAACAGGAAATATCGAGGTGACGGGCGGCCGAAGTGCGAGGATTTCTAGCGACATGCGGAGTGCCGCAGCCCAACCTTCTTGAGAGCAGATTCATTCTGGAGTCTCTCGCAGACCAGTGCAACATCGGAACTACCCGGCTGCAAAATGCAATCGCTGGTCATCTTTCCCAGGCTCCTCAGCAAAGTAGCTATGGGCATTTCCTTAAGTAAAGTCTTGCATACCTAATGCATAACAACACAACAGAAATTGTATAGAATGACTCGCAAAACCATAATTAAAGGGAATTAAAGGACAAAAGAGGGGGCTGCTAACCTCTTTTGACTTCAGGTGGTTTGTCAGTAACTGTTCTGGTTCTAATCCATGCTCCTCTATCAAATGAATCACCTCCACCTCATCTGTGGAGTGCTTCACCTTCTCCACGGCTTCAAGATACTTCAGAACTTCAGCGATCTGATCAGAGTTCTCCATATTGCTGTACGTGGCCTGGACCTCCTTCCATCCTTTTGTGATGTATTTATTGATCACGGAAATCCCTAAAAACACAGCAGCTAGTTATTATAGCTACAATAAACAATTTCGCTTAATTATAATTTTCGAATTGTGTTATTACAGGAGTGTCTAACCCCGGCCCATAAAAGCCTGAAATTGCCTGTTCTTTGACTTTCAATTAGCACTAAACCCGGTCACCCACGAAGTTCAATATTCTTATTTCAGAACAGGAGTTTTCATCCATGATAATGGCAAATCACAGTGAATAGATTTATTCACGTAAAAGATATTTATTAATTACCCTTAATTGAGCTAAACTGCATTATTAATGGAAAAATAAATGGTTAAATAAAAACAATTCAAATTCCTGGTGTTATATAAGCAATACTAAAATGGCAAAATGCCAAGCAGCTTTTTAGAAATCCTAACTCACAAAGTTAATAATATTGCTGCCAGGAGTAATTATAAGAACTGCAATTTTAGTGCTGATGCATAATTTGCATGTGTTTTGTTTGATTCAGTTTAATAACATGCCCAGGCCCCCCAGATTTAATTCATTTGCGTCATGTTAATAGTCCAAGCAACAAGATCAGGACTAATTAAAAGTTAATCTGAAAATAAACGGTCATAAAAAGGGACTCCAGCTGATCATGCTTAAGAACCCCTGTAGTACTATTAAAATGAAGGTGCAAAACAAATCCTGCAAATACTGCTAGTATGAAAATGAAAACACAAAAGGAATGTGTTTATGCCTCGTAGAGGCTTTGCACGAATTTAGATGTTCTCAAACTGCACTATACAATGGCAATAATCCCATTATAAGCTGGAGAATAGTACAGAATTGTTGTGCATTTGTTCTTCAGGATTAATTCCCACCTGCATTTGCCGGCTTCATGTGTGACAGTCTCAGTAAGTCCTTATGGGACCATCCGGTCCTCTGCTTGTACTTGGTGACCGCCACTGCGAGGCTCATGGCGTCCTTCTGGTTATACCAGTCTGAGACGGCTTTACGCAGGGCCCGGCCCCATATGCCACAGCGCATGCCCTCCCTCAGCTCCTTCTTAAACTGCACGAAGGAGAAGAGGTGCGTCGGCAGGCGGCACACGTCCCCGAGGGCCCCGTAGGCCGCCTGCTTGGTCTGAGCGTCCGGCTGCTGCGAGCAGACGGCCAGGGCGAAGAGCGCCGGGCCGGGGGCGACGGAGGCGCCGTCCCGGCTGAATCTCCGGATCTCCTCCACCACCTGGCGACCTCGGCCGTCCTCGATGAGCCGCATCAGCATCTGCGTGTTCGCCATGCCTGGCTGCTGCCCTCGGGGTCCGTACACGCTGCCCTCCGATCCAAAGCACAGGAAGCGTTGCAGCCGGGTCATGTCGGTCACCCGCAGGGCGTCTGCCGGCATCGCCGCGCCTTCCGCCGCATCCATCGCCGTACGGCCTTCTGCGCTGGAAAGAGGTCGAGAAACGTGTGCTGTGGCATGGCATTTACCATGGTATGCTGTATGCACGGACTGGTGAATGCATAGCGCTGATACCATTAATAAGCGTAATGCTTACCTACGGAAGTGCACTGCATTCACAAAATTATGACTTGCCATCTCGTAATTGCCAGAACTTCTCTCATAATTCGCATTTCTTTTTTTTTTCTTTTGTGAATGTAATGCACTTCCGTACATCAGTGATAAGCAATTTATAAGCATAATGCAGATCAGTGATAAGCAATTTATAAGAATAATGCATACCAGTAATATGTATGAACAATGCACCAATGCAACATACATATATATATAAAGGGAACATATAGAAAGTATAGGAACACGTTTTATATTTGATGTGATGCTCTAGGTAAGATAAGGTGACCGCTGTGAAATTCGGAGAGCCGAATAATAACGGGGTTTACAAGCGGAACATTATTCCCCAATCAAAAAAAAAAAACTCACTACAATAACACGAACGTATCCCGTGACAGTGTACCCGCTAATTTTACGTAAAACTGCGTGATGATATTTCGTATGTATGACATCTCTCTACGCAGGAAAAGGCGTGCACATCTACACAAATAAACACTACAGTAAACGCTACAGATCCAGCTAACGAGCAGCCAGCTTTTTTGTTTCTCATCGCAAGTAAACAGCTGCATAGAGATAGACGTAGAAAATAAAACGGCAAAGAATTTTTTTACGTGCCAGCAAAGATTGCGATCGCTGACAAACTGGCTATTTTTGTTGTCTAATATAGTGCAAGTCCAGTTAGTTTTTCTTTTTTAACGTAGCTAGACGTCTAGCTAGCAAGCCGGTTAAGGATGGGTGAACAGCCAAAAAAGATGCCCCCCATATACAGGCGCCTAGGGAGCAATTCGATCGTGTTTACCAATGCACAAACATCACGCTTATACGGGTGCTATGGCGACGCCGATTGCAAGCAGCACTGATACAGACGGACAAAGCGTCCGGAGAAAACCAACAGTACCAGGGAACCAATATACTTGCGGCGGCCTTGCTGCGCTTGGCCCGGCTGCACGCAGAAAGAACCCGCCGACAGCAGCGGCCGTGGCCCCGATCGGCGTCGCAGTGACAGCTGGCGGGGGCCCCGAGCTTCGCGGAGCTACTAGCCCCGGGTCTGCGGACGGCGGAGGGCCCTCCTCTGCAGGGAGGCTCGGGAGGGAGCCGCGGTGGCGGCTGGGAGCATCCCTCAGCCGCGAGACTCGCTTCCGCTCCGCGTGCGTCCCCATGCGTCTTTCCACGTTCATACATTTGTTCATAAATATAAAAGATTTTTTTTTTAATCACTTCAAGTAATGTTATTCCGGTTTGGCTACTATAAAGTGCCGTACAATTAGTAGGTGTGTATATGATATATATATATAAATGTGGTCATAATTATTAAAAAAAAAAAAAGAAAAACTAACTAAAATCAAATATAATACGTATATATATATATATTGCTATTTAAATAGCAGTTTAATTAGTAACCATTTATAGCAACTAGCCTGTCAGCAGAAGAACATTCAAAATATCACCTACTTTTGAATGGATTACCAACTGTTTTTTTTGTCTGGAGAACATCCATACTTTTTCTACAGCGTATTTTAGTTCATTTGAGGTTATCAATCCTCAATCTTTTTAATACACTTTCTGAGCTGCTATAGGTCCAGTATGTGTTGGGTTTTCTGGCATAAAGAAGTCAGTTTGGTTTTCCTGGCATAATTTCCCTGCAAAATCCCACTCAATTCCACATATAAAGTCCAGTCGGTTTAAAGTACGTTTTACTAAAATAATTATATTTAAGTAATTTTAGTCCTCCTCGTGCAAAATGCTGTCATAGTATTTATGCATACAGTATTACAATGACACATTTGCAGTGATGCACATTGCCTACGGCGATAACACGAATAAGTGGAATATAATGAGTTCTTGAAAAGTTTTGTTAGGTTCAAGAGGTACAGTATATAAATAAACATTTCGGACTTATAGATGAGCAGATGGATTGTCTGGCACTGATTTACAAACGTGTCTGAGACTATATGAGTCATCATTAATGTCAATCTAGATAAAGTCTCAGCACAGGCACAGATGATCCGTGTTGTCCTGTATCTTGCGTCCCCGCTTTAAATATGAACACTCTGCTTTTAGAGGTTAATCTTAATCTTTTTTGCCCCATAGAAGTTTTCCCGCTTATTCCAAATGTGTTTGTCGCACCACCTTATTTTTTTTTAATTTGTAAAGAATTAAATACATGGAAGCCGGCGTTCCACATAATAATGTTATTAAATAACACATTTTCTTAATGTCTTACAGGGAGATAATGTCCTTTGGTGACCCATAAAACTAGCCCCCAATCCCCCACCCTCCATCAAACAGTCGTGGGTCTTGCTCGGTTAATGGCTTTGTGAGGCCGGGAGTCTTGGCCATTGCGCGTCTTTGCCGTTACCATGGAAACCGAGCTGCCCTCTAGGTCACGTTCAAAAGGCTGCCGGGAAATAGGAGCGTCTAGTGGTCGTGCTGAGCGTAGCCTGCGTCGCTATAGCGGTTCTAATTGCTTCGTCCCTTTTTACATTTTTTAGCTGCCTTTAGGAAGCCGGCGTTTAGGATGACGGGGAGTGCGGGCGAGTGGTGTCTGATGGAGAGCGACCCGGGAGTCTTCACGGAGCTGATTAAAGGCTTCGGTGAGGCGGTTTTGTTTCCTCGGCTCGCTGGGTCACAGGCTAAGCTAACGGGCTACATAACACGCTTGATGGGCACTAGGCCCAACACCGGGAGGCTTTTTACTGCCTCTTCCCCCCCGTTCGCAGTATGACTAGCTAAGTCGAATTAAAACCCTTACTGGACAGTCGAATATTTTGACGGCCAGGTAACGCCGTTGGTGCAACACATACCTCAGTCTAAAGAATTAGCTTGTGTCTAGCTGGTTAGCAGCTAGCAGTTAGCAGAGGAGCTGAATGCGATGCATTCATTTAGCCGCCCCAAACCTGCATGCCAGAGCTGTACTGCTGGCGAGTAAAATCAAGATGCAGAATTGCAATGCCCTTATGCATAGTAATGCTTTAAATGCAAATTACTTATTTTAACATCGACCTGTTTAAAGGAGCTCTAGTGCTCATGAATTAGGTTCCGTTCTGCTGTGTTTTGCGTGCATTTATTGTTAAGGGCAAATAATATAGGTAGTTATTTGCCAACATGTTTTTGCTGTGTTTCAAACTGTTATAAATGTACAAATATATCCCTTCATGACGCCATCCAGTTTAGAGGTAAAGGGGCAAGTGAGTTCGTTTTATATGAATTAATTGCTTTGTGTTAGTACATAATATCTATTCATGTTTGTCAATGGTGATTTTAATGTTATTTTAGTTGTGAATGGTACTGGAAAATTGCCACGCAAGTAGCTTATGCTGAGTGCTTTTTATTTAACAATTTGGCTTTTCCTTTTTGCTAGTCAACTTAATATTAATGTCGACTGGCTATCATAAGCACCATCTGATGTACTGTCCTTAGGATGCAAAGGTGCACAAGTCGAAGAGATTTGGAGCATGGAACCGGAAAACTTTGAAAAACTGAAGTAAGTCAAAAACAAATTATGTACTTATTTAATTCACAATGTTAGGATTGTGCTTAGCTGTGCTGGAACAGATCTGTGACCTTGTTTAAGCAGGTAGCTTTCCTTTGGGTAATGGGCCATTTTACTGTAATTTATATAGCACTTCATTTCTTTGCAGACCGGTTCATGGGCTGATTTTCCTTTTCAAGTGGCAGCCAGGGGAGGAGCCTGCGGGCTCCATCGTCCAGGACTCGCGGCTGGACCACATTTTCTTTGCCAAGCAGGTAGTAATCGAGGAAGGGTTACCATATCGCACAGCAGGACCGGTGTGAATAGATGGTCCTGCCTGCGGAGCAGTAATATCTGTGATGATATGCAGTTGTTTGTACTCTGTAATACTTTAATGGTATTAGTGTTCGCACGCACCTCGCAGTACACTAAGCAAGCATCTATCGAATTATGCTGCCCCTTAGTCTTCCTTCCACTTTTCCTGTGCAATGTTATGGGTAAGTGAGGGGTATTTGTATGGACTGTGATACACCCTGAGTCCCCCCCCCCCCCACACACACACACACACACAGCAGAGGGGATTTGATTGATCCCCTAACCCTGGAAAGTGTGAAGCGACAATGTTAGTCCCTAAGCCGCTGTGCCGTCACCAAGAGAGTACATAGGATTTAAGTGTGGCTCTCTCTTGAATGCTTTCCCTCCTTTTGTCTTGATGTCACAGGTCATTAACAACGCATGTGCCACCCAGGCAATTATCAGTGTGCTGCTGAACTGTTCTCACCCGGACCTGCAGCTCGGGGACACGTTGACAGAGTTCCGGGAATTCTCGCAGAGTTTTGACGCAGCTGTAAGTCGGCATGTTCTTTTTGATGGTTCGTAATGCCATTCTCATGCTAAGGATTGTATTTGGGGTGTGAGACATGTTTTGAGAGTTGCTAATTTCTGCAAATTTTATTTTAAGTAAAACTAAAAGCTGCTGCATTTTGCCCCATTGTTTTGACGTTAAAGCTTCAGATTGTTCGATATATGGTCGATATATGCAGTGTATCTCTATGGAACAATATTTAAGGCTCTTAAATTGGTCTGTTTATATTTTTTTGTCTTTAGATGAAAGGTCTATCCCTGAGCAACTCGGAGGTGATACGACAAGTTCATAATGGCTTTGCCAGGTAATCTCTGCTCAATATACTTGTTTCATTGTTCTTGTCTCTGTGCCTTTTTTATTGTCTTATACTTAAGGACTCATTATGTATTAAGTGTGTGGAATGTCCAAAAGTTGTTGATCCAGGTAATGAAGTACAGAGCTATGTAGTTTATTGAGATGATTCAAAGCTGAAAATGAAATGGCATTTTGAAAGGCTATGGTGACTCATTTTAGGATTTGCTTGATTGTAGTGTCTATATAGATCTATTAATGCTCTGTGTTATAATTCTGGTTTTGCCCAACTCTGTCAGTGCAGAACATTTTCGGTCAGTCACACAAAACAGTATTTAACAAGTTTTTGCAATTTTAGCAATTGCTATTTTTCAACGTTATCTAGTATAGTGTTTCTCAATCCTGCTTCTGGAGTACCACGTGCCCGAAAGTTTTTGGTCAAACCCACACTGCTTATATATGCTATATGACATATTGGAGTTGTAAAAAGTAAATTAAGCATAGTGATATAAATTATAGTGAATTTAAAGACCGGCTAGGCTACTCAGAGGCTAAATGGCATCGCATTACTGGGTGAGTCCGTCAAACCCAAATGTCATCTTAAAATGTATTTGCAATGCAGTCATTCTGGGGTGATATTTAGGTTACACTCTGCAGTACTGGCGGACAACTGCACTTTTACTCACTTTTAATATGTAGTGCATCCACACAACTGATGGTTTAAAAAAAAAATGTTGTGTGTAATGTTCGTTTTAATCAAGTAATTGCAACAGCTCTGCATGTCTGACTTATGATATTATCACTTTAGGATGGGTTCCTAGGTATGTAACCCCATTGTATTTCAAGGAGCATCTGCACCACCCCCCCCCAGAGCAAAACGAGAGGTGTTGAGCGCAAGGATTTTTGTTCCCCTCCCCCCCCGTCAGACAACAGATGTTTGAGTTTGACGCAAAGTCGTCTGCGAAGGATGAAGACGCGTTCCACTTCGTGAGTTACGTTCCAGTCCGAGGCAGGCTTTATGAGCTGGACGGACTCCGCGAGGGACCGATTGACCTTGGTAAGCCGGCACACCTGTCTTTCGAGTTAAATGTACAGCTGTTAGATATCTGTCGTGGGCATGGAATCTGAGGCGACATTGCTGTTTATTTCTGTCTGCTCTTTTCAGGGGTTTGTAACCAAGATGAGTGGATCAGCGCAGTCCGACCCGTTATTGAGAAAAGAATTCTCAAGTAAATGCAATGGTCTCTTTCTAAATAAACATCTCATAATCTTACATGTATATGCATTCTGTCTGTGGTTTGTGCTTATAATTGCCCCTTTTCCAGGTACAGTGAAGGAGAGATACGGTTTAACCTAATGGCAATTGTGTCAGACCGAAAGATGATATATAATCGCAAGATTGCCGAACTACAGTCTCGGCTTGCTGAGGTATGAAGTGCCTGCGAGATTATGGAAATGGATCTGCTGTGACATTTGTTTGTTCCACCTGTTCTTCCCTTCTGTATCATGCATTTTTCTTCAGTGCATTTTTACGTATATTCTGACATTTTCGAATATCGGCTTTTTAGTTTTTCTGTGGCGTAAACTAAAATGAAATTGTGTATCTACCAGAGGGGCTTTCAACAAAATGTCTAAGATTGCCTTTTGTGGTTCTGACTTGCTACTGCCACCTGTATGATTTGTGTTTTATTTTTTTCCCTCCCAGGAGGAGCCAATGGATACTGACCAAAGTAACAATCTGCTTTGCTCCATCCAGTCAGAAATTGCAAAATACCAACTCCTCATAGATGAAGAGAATCAGAAGTTGCAGCGATATAAAGTAAATTTGCTAAATGTGTTCGGTTTATTGTTGAGTGTCCATGTACCCTGAGCACGTCACTCACATTTAAAACTTTTTTTTGTTTTTAGATGGAGAACATCCGGCGAAAGCACAATTACCTACCGTTCATCATGGAACTGCTAAAGACATTAGCTGAGTACCAACAGTTGATACCATTGGTTGAAAAGGTGAATTTCATTTTGCTTTATCAGTTGAATTGCGTATCTAACTGTATTCAGAAATGGTTGAATGTCTTGCGTTTTTATGTGAATATTGACGGCAGTAAAATTATTAATGGGCATTGTATAATACAGTAAGTGACTTTGCCACTAGATGGTACTGTTGGATTGTTGAAACATACCACTAGCTGCTTTTTTCTAAGGGATTTAGTTAACGATTGCTTCATTTTAGATGCCGTTAATTGGCCTAATAGCATGTGTCAGTCACAGAGTTGGCCAATAAGGGTTTTACTTTTGACAGTCTTGTTATATGGCAGGCTATGTGGTGTACAAGAACCTTTTTGATGATAAAACCTCTGCTAGTTGTAATTGGTCTTAATGCTGCGCTGATAATGTGCACTACATAACCTTTTCCAGCATGTAATTATTGCTTCACTGTGTGTTCTCTTCTCACTTAGGCGAAGGAAAAGCAAAATGCTAAAAATGTCCAGGAGGCTAAATGACGGTACAAAGGCACTGTACCGTGGCTCGTCGTAGCATCACGAAATGTGCACAGAAACCACAGGTGACTTAAGCTGTCCAGTCCGGCCCCGGAAAATCCATGCATGCAGTGAAATGTTGGAGTAAACCATCTGTTCTCCTGTCACAGATTTTCCTAATTAAATCTGTTGAATCGTGGAAAAAAAAAATAATAATTTAAAAAATAATCAAGCTTGAAATAAATGAACATTTGTCCTCCACTACTCCCTTTTTTTTGTGAAAGTTGTAAATGATTGACTTGTCAACTTTTGCTTATTTGAATTGTGATGGCAACATTATAAACACATGCGGTTTTGTTATTGAGTTTTTTTTATTTTTATTTTTTTATATGGATGCTATTGATTTAGTATTTAAAGTGTCAGTAGGTGGAGCTGTTTTTCCAAATATGGCCGCACAAGTTACTGTGTATATCATGCCGACAGGGGGTGCTGTCTTGTTAGTTGTTTCCCTCCTGGCGTTTAGTCCATAAATGGGCAAATAAAAGTCATCTTATGATAAAGGAAAGATCCGTTGCCTCAAGTTACTGTCTTGATTGTGTATGATAAATTGGAGGGTCCTGTTGTGGTTTCTAAACTTGTTTGTACAGAAACTCGTCAGCCTGGACGAGCCTGGGGTATGGATTAATAAGCATACTCCATATGTAATGTGAGTTCCATATTGCTTTCCCCTTAAGATATGGGTTCTGTATCACTAATGATTTTTGTAACTGTAATTGGGAAGGATTTATTTTTATTTTATCTTGATTTAAAAAAAAAAAAAAAAAAAAAGTGAAGCTGAAAGCTGACCTTTTGTGAATGCGGGTATTCGTATGCCACGTTTCCCACTGCAGGAAGGTACACTGACTCTCCTGCTTCTGTCCGTGGCGTGTCTGCTGCATCGCTTCAGTGACGCATAAACAGACATGCGTCTGTAAGCGACACGCGGGCCCCAGCTGATAGAGCTTTGCACTCGGCCTAGATTATCTCTGTTCCTGTCATTGATGGGCCGGTCTGAGGCCTGCTGATGCAAGTATGTTCATCTCAGAATGATTAGCGAGGAAGTGAGCTCAACTGGGTGGCTCTGTGCGATGGACTTTTCACATCCCGGGTGACTTTGCTTTTACAGGCTATTCAGCAGGTTGCTTTTTGACTTGGCGTGCGAGTGGGGTTGCTTTAGGGTGAGCTTGCAAGATTAAACATTCATTGACGTGTTTGAGGCTTTGGGAAAAGTGACATTTTTCAAAAAGTACATTAGGTGTAATTATTCTCCAACAATCATGTATTTTATCCGTTAACCAAGAAAAATTACATTTAACTAGACATGGTATGAGTTGTATTGATCCCGTTTCCAAAATCCCCTGACGCCCTGTCAGATTGGATTGAATCTGTGAAGCTCTTGAAGTGTAATCACTTTCAATTGTATTTGATTATTAGTAATTCTCACGCATTTCAGAATATTTAATATTGTAGCTATTTCCTAACCATTTCAGTGGTGTGTAATCCAGATCCTGTGCATATGTAACAGAAACAGGATGTAAAATCATGCACCTCCCTCTCTACCGGTGAAGACACTTCCATCACCCACCCCTTATGTTTTCTCAGTGTGTCATTTTCGCTGTTAATGACAATTAAGTAAGTTTCCAAGACTGTTGTCTAAGGGCCTTGACCTACTGTCCCGTGGCTAACCCCGGTATTCAGTCCTGTTAAGGTTACTGTGAGGAAAACTGGCCACCACTTCTGTCACTATGGAAACTATTCAGTAAAAAAGAGCTAATCTATTATTGCAATTATAGGTCTGTTATATAAACTGAGTAGGATTCAGCGTTATCAAATGCTTCATACCATCTAAGATATTGTCCCGTGGTATACAGTATTTTGACGACATTTTCAAAAGCAACGATATTTGCTAGGGTGGGAATCCACTATAATTTCTGGCAAATGGTAAAATACAGCCTTTTGCCCTAATGCCGCCCCCGCCTGCTAATAAGCCGTGGCTAACATTGTAGTTGCATGAATTTTAGTGTCTTGACCCAACCGGAAATTAATTCCATTAATGGCAAAAAATGCATGCTGATTCAGGCAAGTCCTCAGAGTAAACGCTGTCTCTTCCAACAGCTAAAGCTACTTATTGATACAAAAACAGGCATAGTATTTATTCAGTTCGGGTTTACCATCAGGCATGAGTAAAAGCTGAAACCATCTTGTCTTTTTTTTTTTTATCATTTTGCAATGTTTTATACTCCCCAAAGGTTGTAGTGAACCAGGTTACAGTACTGTTTGATGTTTAAAAGGAAGATGTACGTTTTGTGTTTATTACATTGATAAATCATGTAATTGGCTTTTGCGCAAGTATGAGTACAGGCACAATAGAATTCTTCTCTCCTGTGGTGCTCTCCATAGCTTGGGCGGGGGGGTCTGCCAACATACGGCACCCCTGGCGCTGGGCGTTAAGGGTCTTGCTCAAGAGCCCACAGAATAGTGACTCCAACCAGCAGCATTCTGATCGCAGGCTTGCTGAGCCACTTGCTGCCCTATGGCGTTGGCTGTATCTGTTAAAAGAGAAAAGTTTATTAGCGGTTAGTTGTGAACATGTACCTGTTTTGTGTAATATTTGAATGCATGTAGTCTGCCTGGTATTTGATGCTAGTACATTGACTACCTAGCAAGGAAAGGTAACCTGATTCTCTAGGCTGGTTCCTGTAGCAGTTTATTTACAATAAGCACATCCTGTGGAAAGTGTGAATAATGTGTGACTCCTGTTGCTTGGCATCTCACTCATCTGATCCTAAATAGTGTTGTGTGTGAACCGGTTTATCCTTTTTCTTAATCTAATAACATGCAGTTCTTTATCTGGTTGACTTTTGATTGTTTTTTTTCATAGCCGAACATCTTTGGCATTCTCGAACTGGCACCTTCACAGCGACATGCCTTGTTAACTTAGTTTAGTTAACTGAGTTTGGCACGTGAATATCATATTGAAATGCGATCTGCTCTGACATGCATTTCCAATATTTCCTCGATAGTCACAATAAGAGTGGCTATCCGTAAGTCTATACTACTATATCGCAATAAGGAAGTTTTACAGTATACCAGTTTGTGATTTTTATTTTATTTTGTGCGGGGTTTTACGGGTTAGAGATCTCTGCCTGTAATTGGATGGTCTCTGGTTCAAATTCAGTGGCTGGCAGAGTTTATTTTCCATCACGCTCTTGAGCACGGCCCTAAATTCCTATTGTTCCAGTGACAGGGTGTCCCTGCTCATCACCCACTTCCTTTTCTTTTGAACTTGTATATCATTTTGGACCAAGGTGTCGGCTAAGAAAATATATATAATTTTAGGTCGTTAATGGTTTTTGCAACAAAGTGTGACACTTCAGGTAGCTGGCATTCCAGACCAGTTTATCACCACAGTTATTCACCAAGTATGGATGAATATGTGAGATATGAGTTTTCTTGCCTAAACAAATTCACCCTTGAGGTAAAATTTACAGTGACTAGCCTTCACAGCTTCGTCAGTGGCCTAATCTTTCGCACCCGTGCTTTTAGATGAATTCTCTTCCTAGTATATTATGTAAATAGAAGTGGTCACTGGTTACAGTTAAGGCTTCATCCCCTGTCTGTTTGAGCATGTGGCAACCCACCAAAATGTGGCTTACGTCTGCCACGCAGGATACCTGGCAGAGTGATTTTACCAGCATGTATGTTTCTTCTGGAAAGTACTCGGACAATCTCCCAACATACCAGTGGGAGTGGCATTGTGCACCCGATAAACACTGCAGAATTGTTCTTTTTGTAATATTCTTTAGGGCCAGTCGCTTAATTTATTTATCTTTTTGCTTAAGTATATCTTCTGATTTCATATGAGACTGAAATCTGTGATCATTAATAATAAATTGACCACCCATCTTCCAAACACTTATCCTGAGTGCAGGGTCACAGGATGGTGTGTTCATGAAGCATAAATCTGTGTTGCTAAAACACAGGTCTATTTCCTTGGCTTAGATCAGTATTTCCCAACCCAGTAAGGAGCTAGGTGGGAGCAAAAACATGGACTGGTTGTGGGTCCCAACCCAGTCCTCGGGGAACCCTGGACAGTCCACGTTTTTGCTCCTTCCCAGCTGCCAGCTGTGGCCATGAGTGGGCAGAATACTCTGAGCGGAGGAGATATGACTGAAAACTGAAGGTAATGTCAAAAGAAAGCATTTCGCTATGTGAGCTATCACATGCCCTAGAACTGGTTGCAGAATCTGCAGTGTGCACATCATCTGTAAGCCAATGCGAACCCGACCAAAAACGAAAGGGGGAATTCCGACCGAAAAATGTGATGTGTTTTCAGACATAATCAGTTTCGTACACATCCATACACCCAAACCTGGGTTTCCCTTGTTTGCATCATCATGTGGTCTTCACATAATAGCAGACTGTGCAAAATCTTTTTCCCAAGTACATTTGTCAGCTGATATGTTCACCTTAAAGTGGGAGATCTCTATGCTGTCATATTTCGGAAACTGAAAGGGGTTTCTTGAAGTTCTGTTAAGAGGAAATGGTAGTCTAGACTCTGTTCAGTGGAAATATTCCCAGGCACCATCTTGCTCTAATAGGAAATAGGAAATTGAGGACAGTAATGCCCACTGTGGGAAATCATCCATAAGCTTGTTGTATGTAATATATATATTTTCCAGTCTATGGTTTCCTATCTCTGCTTGCTGGTGTGATCTGGACACTGTGATCCGATAGGCCAGCGATGGATTTCCCCTTCTCTGTAAACACTACAGACCAACGCAGACCGATGTAAACCAGCCTGAACTGCTTCTGGCCAAACATCGTATGCTTCCTCCTGCAGTCATATATGCATATGTATGTGTGTATCTCTTGTTTCATGAAAAAATTACACTGAAATTGCAGTTCGTCGCTACACTGCAATGGTGTGCGCAGGCTTGGCTATGATTATTTGAGGTTTGCTAGCCACTCGGCAAGCTTAGCAACTTTTCTGCTGAAGGCAAGCTTTCCATGAGAAGATGCTCAGTATTTGCTTCTGTTGCTACTGCCAATGGGACCTTTCGAAGTTTCAGTATAAGTCATGACCACTGTTGAAGAAGTTGTGTTAATCATGGATGGATTTAAATGTATATAAGTATCAGTTCAGTAGCATGTCAGTAGATGATTGGAAATAAGAGTAACACTTTACCCGAGAGGGCAAAAGTAACTTAGTAAATCGGTTAGTACTCAAGTACAAATCATGAACAAATATAGTAACAATATAGTAACTGCATGAAGTACATGAAGTCATTAATGCTTAACGGACATGGGATCAGTACGTAACTAATGCTTAGTTTCTGGGTGAGTAATACATTAAGAGTGTACTACTGTAGTCAACCCACCATAAGTCAGTAGTTTGTCAGTAGCTGCATGTCTGTATTCCTGTCTTAGTGAGGACTGTCCATTCATTGCCATGGGAGAAACCCTAATCCCAAGTCCCACTCAGCACTAACCTTAACCATAAGTGAGCAAACAAAGTACAAGACTTTGAGCATTTTTAGTTGATTGCATTCACAGATTTTTTTATAAAATGAAGTCAGAAGTATGGCACACACACATACACAGAGACATAGTTACACGTTACATAGTTAAATGTGACTTATGTTTTAAGCATCCACCGCTTCAGCAATAAAAATTCACGTGAAACAAATAAATACTGTGTTTTTATTTTAAACAGATGCTTTCACACATACATTCACATTTCTCATTTCCCCAGAATGTGGCCGAGGCACTTGGGCTGGGCTCCATCCCCTCCACCTACGTGGGACGTTTCTTGGGTCCCTGACAGTAAATGGAATGGGGGAGGGAGGTCCTGCCTGCATTAGCCTTACAAAAAATAAAACGCATAAAAAAAAAACAAATGCAGTCCAGCTGCAAATGAATCCCACATGTGCAGCCTACACGATTAAGGCGCTACAACTAACTGTATAATTGTACATTCATCCACCTAACCATTTTCCAAAGCTGCTTGTCCTGTGCAGGTCATGGGGGTCCGCATCCTGTGCCAAAAGCAATGGGAGCAAGGTAGGGATTGGCAAGAACGGGGCATCAAAGTTGCCAGTCACTTTTTACATGGGAGGCCAATTAGATAACAATATGGGGTTTTCATATTTGTGTTGGAACTCCTCTTACCTCTAAAGGTAAAACATCCTAAAGGAAACATTCCATCCAGGACATTCTCTATTTGAGCGGCTGCCCTAAGGCAGATGGTTCAGATTAAAACGAGGACAAATAAGCTAAAAAGACAGTTTTATCCCAAGGCAATAGTAGCACTTAACATGGCAAAGACGTAACTTTGCACTTGAAGTTTAGCTTTCAAGTTTTCGTTGTATTGCAATGACAATAAAGATTCATTCATTTATTCTACTATGTAGTGGCTTAGGGTCGGTCTCTTAAGCAACCTCAAATCACAGCAAAAGCCAGCCATTTTTCCCCAAGCCTGCCTACAACAGCATCCAGTGGTCTATTGTAATGCTTTAAGTGAGTGACATTCTTGTAAATGTAGCACAACTCTGACTACTATTGGTTAAAGGTGAAACTGTTAACATTCAGTGATAACTGAATTCCTGATATGAATCATTACTTGTGAATAATAGGAATTCAGAGCACCCCCAGCTTACTTCTTGAAATGACAATTAGCTTGTGCAGTCATCATAAACTTTATCAATGCCTTATTTATTTAACATTCCCTTTTGAATAATTAAATAGCTATTAGTCATTTTTTTTGCAATAAAATCTTTCATTTCCCCAAAAAGATGTCAGAAAACACAGCTGTAGTTAATCTGATATTGAGTCAAAGGATTACTAGAGACAACTATGATTGTACCGTAGCCAGGTAACTGTTAACCAACATGTCCTGCATTTAGTCAGAAATGCCCAGCGTAAACACAGTTAGTCACAACATGAGAGTCACTGCAGATAGAGTCCTTCATCAGTGTAAAGTGCTTAAACCATAACCCAGGCAGCCAATTGCTTAGATCTTTCTCCTTGCCAATTGACACAGGTCCTTGTAGAACTCTGACTCCTTGAATCGAGGATATGAGCTGTTTTCCATCAGACTGAAGACTTTCCTCTGTGCTTTGAGGAAGCAGGTGGGAGTTGGTGCGTGAAGACTCCTAGCAATCGCATCCTTAGTGTGAAAATCCACATTGATCTGAAACCAAGCATAAGAATGTCACTTAAGGGTGCTCTATGAGAGCTCCATGACACCAGCTAGATACAGGAGTACCTTATGTCCGCATTTATGACAGCCGCAAAAGTTGGAACAAATCTTTATAAATACTTATGACAAGTTATGTCGGTTGTCATGAAGGGCTTATGTTGGTGTCATGTTACTGTCACCTGTCAAGTAAATTGTTACCGTATGTTAGAATTAATGAGAATTAATGCATCTCTAGAGGTAGAGGTGCTGTAGGAATCATTGCAACCATGTATGATGTAGTATACACTAAATAATATAGGAAGTTATGGACAAACTTTATAAATTCGGAATGATAGGATCCTACCATTTGTATATCATTTCATTAATCACTTTTAATCTTGATATGAAACCTTCACGTAAAACATGATCATGGCTAGCCAGTTAACAGCCGAGCTTCAAGTAACCTATACAGCAATCTTTAAAATTTCTTTAAAAACATCTCTCATCTAGTAAGGGGATGACTGGCAGATATGCCCAGCATGGGGATACGATGTACTCAATGATAAGCAATGTTAGAGTCAAATAACAAAATGATGGAAATGGCGCAGAATCAATTCACAAAGAATCAAATAGAGGAAAAATTCATCATGTTGAAAAGAAAACATATATGTCTGTCAGGATTATTTTTCTAATAAATTCTTTATGAATGCCTGTGGTATCGATTATGCTGAGGGTGGTAAGGAAGAAATGTACCTCTCTGGGAGACTCGCTTTTAATGAATTCTTCATAGATTTGTCTGGCTCTGGAGGCAAGCATGGATTGGCTCTGAACCCTTCTAAACTCCTCACAAGCAAGCCAGAATTCTAGGTTCTCATCACAGAACTCGCTCTTCAAGAAGATCCGAAATGCTGCTAGTCCATCTGCGAGATCCGAAACAGAAAATGTGGTCACCTTTGCTTATTGTAGCTTTGTAGACATTTTCATTAACACATCACAATGCAAGCCATTGTAATTCCTATCAAATCCTGGCTGAACATTCAATCTGAGACCTTATTTCACATATGATTTGTATTGAATTGAACAACACAAGTACTCATACTTACAATTATGAGAAAGCAAATTATCAAGTGATACAGACCACTGGTTAACTTCTTCAACAGTTGGCCTATAACAAAAAACAAACAATTATTTGATTTCAATGCTAAACACACAAAAACATATTAAACTGGTGGAATACAGAACGTTGACAATATATAAAGAGGCACGCTTGGTTTGAAAACGCTTGCTTTAAAATTTCTAACAGCATTGTGCATACCTGTAAGATCTCGAACCCGTCTTTGCCTCCGAATAATTCCGCAAAAGGGCGTGTAGTCTGGACCTCCAGGTTTTCGGTCTGGATATTTGAAAACGTCATTTGTCAGTACGCTGTGTCTGTTAACAGCATTCCCGCATTATAGCAACAGCGCTAGAGTTAAACTTACTCCCCAGCCACATCTGTGTGGTGTCACCTGAATACACAGCATGACCAATAATGGGTTGTCAAATATTTCAACTTACTTTTTCTCACTGCAAGATTCCGACATAACCTTCTTACAGCAAACACAGTGTGTGTCCATTTTCGTTGATCCGTGCACCTGATCCTCGTCAAGAGGAGTCTGCATATTTTGTGCCTTTTCTAGTGAGAATTAAGCCTGCTCTCTTAGGCCCTTTATGTACTCTTATATGACTGGCACCTCAGAGGCGGTCCTGGCCATTTCTTTTTCAAATCTGATTGGTTGCCGTGTATCAACACCTTGTTCAGGAGAACAACAGTGTATGTTACATAGGCTCAAGTGATGACAATGCACAAAACCCTGCCTGAGGCAGAACACAGGCGGAACACCGTCCTACCTGTTTGGGCATAGCAAAGAACAAAGGACTTCCTTCATTTTCTAAATATAACTATGATTCTTTGCATGACACAAGCCATATTTACTTGATATAAGGACAAACCAGTCTCAATTTTCTCAATAATTTGCTTCAGGAAAAGGATTACTGCATGTTTCAAATTTACAGCTATGAAATGTTAAACATGACGTATTAAAGCCTCCAAAGTTTAAACAAGCAGCTCATTCATTTGACACTTTTTTGTGTGGACACTTTCCCTGACATGAACATTAGCAACAGATGCTAAAACAGGTTTAGGACACTTCTGCCTGAGAAATCGACGAATGTCACGTCCTGCACCGTTCCCTCAGATTAGCATCAGGTTATAAATAGCGCGTGTCGCAATAGGTGTGGCTAAATATAGCACAGGCAGTTTAGCTGATAGGAACAGGAGGAATGTGCTTCTCTTTGTCCCAAACAATAAAGAGAGAAGATGCACGTTAGATAGTGAATGAGGTTATGAAGCAAGCCACCAGTCACTCCTTTCAATGGGCTTTAAATAACGTCGTAATTATTAATGGTTAGTTGGAATTTAATTAAAATCCATATGGCACATAGAAGAGTCTCTATAGATGGGAAGGTGGTGACAGATTAACAAATACTGTATTAACTCAATCATTTGAGAATTTACTGGCACTAATTGAACTCTGTTATTGCTGCTGCAACAATAAATGGACAATTGAGCAGACTCTTATGAAAATATATGGCTGGGGAGAAGGATTATGGGCTGTTTGTCTCTCCACACAGTGGCTACACCTCCTGCCATTTGCGCTACAGATATTACTATCCTAGGGGATGATTTTATGTCAGCAGATCCCCGACTCCTATGCAGTCTCAGCAAGGAAATAAAAGTTCTGTTTGTAGGGAAAAAAAGGCAAATAAAATCTCTTATCGGACAATAAGTAACCTGGTTACTAGGCTGTGAGGCAAATTATGTGTGATCAAGCTAGGCTACATCAAAGGACACAATAGCATGTTCATTCAGTAAGAGATTTCTTATACACTATAATATTCTCTGCAGGCATATTGTCAGTCACATGACTGATCACTGCACCAATCAGACGACTGGATTATTTTTTCCACCCAATGCTGCCTCCCCCCCCCCCCCCCCGTTTCTGTCCTTCTCGTCTCACCTTTATCGCAAATGCTCTGCATGCACATCATGGTGAAAATTAAAATAAGGCAATAACACATCGTGCTACAAAACACTGAATAGATGCATGTTTTGACATTTATTAGAAATTCATATTAAATTCACAGATGTTGTGAGGCTCCATGGAAACCGGTGGCACTGCACCTGCTGTCTTCATGAAAAGTTTCTCGTTTAACAGAGAATGACACCTAGAAAAGTGGCAATGAAAGTGAAACTATTTCTTGCAAACTTTGGGTTGGTGCACAGACGTGGCTTTGTGAGCTCTCTTTTTTTAATGTGCCACACCCTGCAGCTAGCACTGTGCTGGGAGCCTCTGCACATTGGCTGTGCCCTCTCACATATCCTGGGTGTACGTTGCCAAGCAATGTTCCTGCTGTGACTGAGATTCCATAGGGTGCTTTATCTCTCGATGACACTTTGGACAATGACGTCAGATCAACTAAAGGCGATCAGATGTGCAAATCAAATGTGCAAAGAGGGTATTCATCTAGGCTCATATCTGTTTTGGCACCCTTGTAATGGAATGAACTCCCCCGAGATGTCCGAACAGCTGAGTCAATGGGTGCCTTCAAGCAACGTCTAAAGACCTAGCTCTTTTAGGAGTACTTAGTTTAGCGCTTCCAGTATTAGAATCTTAATAAAAAAAAACCTGTATTTCCCTACAGAGTTTTTAGACAGATGGTATTCTTCGCCTGAGTTCTATTAAACCAGTATCAGAAGGTATTCACTGATGGAAACTTCTAAGCAAGTAAGTCGCTATGGCTAAGGGCATCTGCCAAATGCAGTAAATGTAAATATTATGCTTACATTTTTGCCACATTTATACCTTATACCTGCAGGTCTGGTGCACCAAGAACAACATTTGGATTTGAACTTAACAGATGAACAAGCCTCAAAATTGTAAAAATTGTAAAACAAAACCATGTACTGGCAGCATTTTTAAATAGAAACTTTTCATGGAAAGCCAATTCCAATGGCTGGCAGTCTGGCTTCCAAAAAAAAAATTTGCATATAGACTTGATCACTAGGAAGCACAGTGTGGCTAGAATTGAATATGCAATCACAATAAGATTCCTGTTGTTGAATTTCCACTTCTTCGGATATTTCTCTCCTGTGCCTGCAGAAATGTTGTTTACATATACAGTATATACAGTATGTAACAGTGTGCTGTAAGAAAGCTCAGAAGACACTAGGTGCACACAAAGACCCCAGAAGGTGTGGATTATGAGGAGACATTTACACTAACTCTGCTGTCCACCACTGGCCTGCTCCCAATAGGCCACAATTTAAAGGTACTACAGGGCTGCCCAACTGCAGCCCTGGAGGGCCAGCATCTACCAGAGGGTTATAGGCCTGCTCCCAACAGGCCACAATTTAAAGGTACTACAGGGGTACCGAACTGCAGTCCCGGGGGGCCAGAATCCAATTTCAGATTTCCCCTCTCAACACACAGCTTAATCAGCCAATTACCAGTTTTAATAGGCATATTTGAGCAAGGAAATCTGCAAACTGTGTTGGATTCTGGCCTGTTGTGGCCTGTTGGGAACAGGCCTATAGCCCTCTGGTAGATGCTGGCCCTCCAGGACTGCAGTTGGGCAGCCCTGTAGTAACCTTAAATTGTGGCCTGTTGGGAGCAGGCCTATAGCCCTCTGGTAGATGCTGGCCCTCCAGGAATGCAGTTGGGCAGCCTTGGTTTACTATGAAAGGTATTACACTGGCTTTCTTCCTGGGATCTAACACACATCACAAAACCTACATTTAAAGAACTGTTGAGTTTGTAGCATTGCCCATTGAATGCATACAGTGACCCCTTCACATTCACAAAGATTAGGGGTGAAAGATCCCCACGAGTGTGAAAATTCACAAATAATACTTGGGCACCCCTAATCTCAGCCCATTACAATCTGCTAGCCTGAACGATAGTAACACTTTACTTAGCAGGAGGTGCAAGTAACATATCTATCCGTCCATCCACTTGTCCTGTTCTGGGTAGTGGCAGGCCTGGAGCCTATCCCAGAGGCTAGAGGTGCAAGGGAGCACAAATAATATAGTATTATTATAGTATTGTAGTATATAGGATTATATACTATAGTATTATAGTATACAGTTAAGGTCAGAATTATGAGAATGAAAATCACACAAAATATTGATATAGCCATAACAAAAACTGCTAATATCTGTATTGCTTCCAAAGGAACAAAATTTCCACAACATTTTCTTTGTTAAATAAACAAAAACTGCTGGTGCTACAGTATAAATTCCACCCTAGCCATTTTATGATGAACATATAACTCAAATTATATCAAACGAAGTCAGCGCATTTACAGGAAAGCGCAATTGTTTGGTTCTGTAGATAACCTGAAATGCTAGACGGGGTGAGGTGGCTTCCTGCCCAACTACGTCACTGCAATAAAAAAATAATAATAACTGAATGAGCTGTAATGAAAATGTAAGATTACAGGGACTTTCTGAGCCCACAACCTCCAAGGTCCTTTGGTTTTAATCTCATCTGTGTCTGAAAAAAAGGATATTTGTTCCTGCTTAACAAGGTAAAAATGACGGAAGAAGCTATTTTGTTATCATCAAGTTATGCAGAGACCAGATGTAGGTATAGTCTTAAAAATGCAATCTGCAAATATTTCCATGTGGTAAACATCACAGGAAAGGTAGTCAAGCAATTGATCATTAAACATGTCAGTTGTGTTATTAGTTATATTATTACTATATTTGTTAATTCTTAAATAGTTCCTGGACTGAATTCATGAACTGTTACTTTAATGCTGCATGAACCTGGGATCAGTAATTACCTAACACTTAGTTACTGGTTAATAAATGCATTAAGTAAGCATGTGCTATTCATTATTTGTGTCCCCTGAAGCAAAGTGTGACCCAGCGTCCTTTTATGCGCTAAGTGTACAGCACATGGAAGATTGTGGGCTGCATGCACTAGATGGCAAAGAATTATGTGCTTGTTGAACATCTCATTCCAGAGCCATGTGAATTAATATGGAGTTGCTGCTATAACGGCCTCCACATTTCTGGGGAGACTTTCCACTAAGTTTCGGAATACGGCTGCCCAGATTTGCTTCTAGTTTGCTGCATGCGCACCAGTGACTTTGGGTACTAATGTTATGCGGGCTTTCATTCACCTCTCAAACTCATCCCAAAAATAGTTGATAAGGTTGAGGTCTGTCATGGTTTTTGCGGGATCGACGACCCATGATGCAGGCTGTACTGGGCAAGGACGTTTATTCCGACGAAGCAGGAGAGAACAGGAACAGTTAGCGGCAACAACCATGAACGATGCATTCAATACATTCACATTCAATAACCGACAATGGGAGCATGACACAGATCAACTAAATAGGGAAAGACATCTAGGACTAACACGGGGCAGCTGGGCACGATTAGGGAAATGCACGTGGGGAACAAGGGGGCGTGGCACACAAGGATCACATGGGCAGACCGTGACAAGGTCAGCACCCCGTGTTGAAATTCTTCCACACCAAACATGGTAGACTATTGATTAACGGGCCTTCCGTTGAGCACTGGGGCACTATCATGACGAAACAGGAAAGGACCTGCCCCAAAACGTTGCCACAAAACTGAGCAGTAATCTAAAATGTCACTGCATGCTGTAGTGTCGAGATTTCCTTTCAATGGAACTAATGGATTTTGCCCAAGCCATTCATAAAGCCCTAAACCATTACTTTTTTCCAACAGTGTTTACAGTTGGCACCTACGCATTCAGGCAGGTAGCATTGTCCTGTCACCCATCAAACTCACATATGTCCACCAGACTGCCAGATATGGGAGCGTGATTCATCACTCTGTAGAATGCAGTCCAATGGCAGGTCCAATGTTTATAGTACTCAGTCAATGCTTAACACGGTGCACCATCAACTTAGGCTTCTGTGAGGCTGCTTGGCCATGGAAACTGATCTCACGAAGCTGTCAAAGAACAGGTCTGGCACTGAGAAGACTTTTGAAGGCACTTTGGAGCCCAGGAGTGATTACGTGCTTACACTTCCAAACGGTCCTGCTTGGTGACCTGGTGATTTGGTGATTAGGGGCTTTGCTCAGGAGGCCAGGGAATGTGACGATTTTGCTGAGAATGGGATTCATAGAAGAAACCCTCCTATGATAGGCATAAAGGGCTCACCCACTAGGCGCTTTGGTATGAACCATTCTGCTGCCAGCAGCTGTCTAGTGCAGTGTTTCCTGATCTGGTCCTCGGCGACCCCCAGATAGTTCATTCCCCCCCCCC
>JAODKL010000044.1:7256277-7277431 GCA_026780765.1 Petrocephalus schoutedeni
AGTTCCTTCCCCCCCCCCCCCCCCAGCACCCAGTAGGGAGCAAAATGTGAACTGTCTGGAAGGGAACTGGGAGGGAGTCCCCACAGACTGGGACACTGTCTACAGACACTGGTCTGTAGAGAATGCATGGCTGTCTGCTTGATTATATGGGATGTCCACATAATTTTGGCCATGCAATGCACATCAATGATCACATGATATTTCATCCCGGACTGCTGATACTTGACCATTGAAACTATTATAGTGCTGCCATACATAATGAGTATATCAATCATGTTAAATTTAAGAATATTATTAGTTTCATCACAGTATTATCATAGTAAGTGGTGTTATTCAGTGTATGGGAGCTCTCAATGATGTATTTGAACAGCTTCTCTTACCATAATTGTCAATTGTACAAGAAACTGAAACGCGACACTTCCTGTTTCTTAGTTGTACATCCTGTAGAAAACCCCAGAGATTACTGACGAGATATATGTCTTTTTTTTCAAGCTGAAACGTGCATGAGTTTGAATCACAACATTGCTTCATAAATAATAAGCCATTTCTCATAAGATGAACTGCTTTCTGGAACTGAAAGGGGCTCTCTAAACTGATCTGAAAACATCTTGCGAACATCTGTTTGAAAATGCCATCTTCTTCTGCAGCCTGCTGTATTGTCATCTGACATATTCCCTTCTGAGAACCTCAACTATAAATTGAAAAGTTATTTTAGTCATGAAATATCTTGATATGCTAAAGATGAACAAAATGAAAAAAGCAAAGGGCTTCACCACTATACATTAGCTGTACACAAACGATAGACCACATCCTGAGCTAAAAATACAATTTAATTGATCGATCGATTGGCTCTATCCCAGGTTAGGTCAGCACAGGTTATGGCCATCTATCTGCCACAGCCAGGTGTTTCTGGGCCATCCCCTTGGCCTGGTCCAGCCGCTCGGTTCCTTAGCCATGAGCATCTTCCGAGCCAGATCACCCTCAGGGAATTCGGCCACATGGCTATAGTGCTGTAACTCCAGATGTGTAGCGTTTAAGTCAAGGGAGGTAATGGGAAGACTTTACCATTCCTTGAATATTGTGTGCAGTTCTGGTCACCTTACCTTAAAAAGGATATTGCTGCCTTAGAAAGGGTTCAACGCAGGGCTACAAAAATAAAAAAAAGCTAAAAGGAATGTGATGAGGAGAGGTTAACTAAGCTGAATTTGTTCAGCCTCAAGCAAAGGAGACTAATGGGGACATGATCCAAGTATATAAGATTCTAACAGGTCTGGATGCTGTTCAATTAAGCAGTTACTTCAATATTAGTTCAAATAAGAGAACTTGTGGCCATAGCTGGAAATTAGCAGGAGAACAGTTCAAACCGTAGTTGAGAAAACACAGCATGCAGTTAGAGTATGGAATAGTCTTCCTGTTAGTGTAGTACCGGCTAAAACCTTCGGTTCCTTTAGATCAGAGCTAGATTAAATTTGATCATCTCTGAGCTACTAGTGGAATTCTCCCCAAACGAGCTTGATGGGCCAAAGGGCCTCCTCTTGTCTGTAAATTTCTTATGTTCTTATTCTTATGTTCTTAACTGACACTCGTCATATCATTCTGCAAAAATGTTCATTCATTATTAATGATTTGTGACACATCTTTTATCTCAAGCTGTTACTATATTTGTTTCTATATCTGTTAATTCTGTGAACCTTTGTATACTATGGAAGAAATTACTCAGGAACTACTGAAGGAACAATAATGGATAGCACAAGTGAAATACTGAAGTCATGTTTGTTCTCTAAACTGATGAATCATGGTGAATCACAAGTAGCTAATATTTTTTGTACTCCAGTGATACTTGAGATCCTACTAAGCAACTCAACTACAAAGTGGCTACTAAGTATTTCTGTCCCCTCAAGTAAAGTGTTATCAAAATGTCAATATATACCCTTTTTCTAAACAAAAAGTACTGTACTATACACTTTGCATGTCGAATTGCTGTGTCATTTCCTCTCTAGACCTCAAGTAAATGTCATCAAACATTCAATGCAGAAAATCTTGCGTTCAGAATCACGCAGCACAAGGAAGGGAACGGCTGTGCTGAATTATGTTGCTTGACCCCAACTCGCATAGTCCCCAGCACAGCCTGGACAGCACTGTCAAGGCAAAGCACACTTCACAAAGAGAGAGCCGGGGGTTGGTCTGGAAGCCACAGCCTCAAAGTGTGAGGTGACCCTCCCACATTTGTGCTGTTTTGAGATCGTGTTCTAGGCCCCCTGACCAAATGTCACCTTGGTTCCCGCTAGCTTTGCCACTTGCCGTCTGGAGAGATACAGATTCCCCCACGGTAATAAAGGTATACTGTTTCCCAGGCATACAAATTATAATGTACGTATGACGGCCATTACTATGGTCCGACACAAAAACTTAAAAAAACAAAACTCCTAGAAAGTAAAGAATAAACATTTAAACATCAAAAAAATTATAGGTCATAGGTTTTTCTGTGAGTTTAGTAAGTGTATGCTGATGTGATAACTGCTGATTATATTTTATTTTAACTGTATTAAGACCTTTGTCTAATGGCCCCGAATACAGGTATTTCTTAATCTTTCATGTGGACTTTTAAATCATACTGATTTTATTTAAGGAGATATTTAAGAGATACCAACAAGAAGCCATCCAACAAGAAGAAATTCCTGGTAGCTTGTATTGTGTTATTCTTCATTTGCATATGCTATAATGTTAAATTCTGGTTTTGTTCTGAGCGAATATACAGGTACTGTCCAGAAAAATAGCTTTGAACATTTCCTTTGACTGCCTAAGACTTTTGCACAGTACTGTATCTTTGAGGTCAAGCGCTCACAGTATTTGCATGCCATCAGGTCATTTGACTTGGATACGCGATATGAATCTGGTTACTATGGTAAAGTGGGAGGAAAACGAGGAAGTGATACTTTGCGTGTACTGCAGCAGTTTGAGAGCGCTGGTGACATTAGCAGGAACACAGAAGCCAGACACATATAACCCACAGTCTGGCATTAGCAAAAAGAAAAAAAAATTCTAGAATAATAAAAGAATAAACTCGCCAAAACCGTGAAGGGCATGATTCTGCATTTTTATTGGCGTGTGTTCCTTTAAGGGGACAATATACATCCGGGAGAAATAAATAGAACATAATTTGACATATAACAATGAAAAATATTAACACTCCCCGTCCAAAAAAAAATCATTATTTTTACAGTTGCTTAATAGCTGGAAATCATGTATCAATACATCTGCGGTGAACGGTTGTGCTTTACAAAATACCCTGGAAATGCCACATATATGTTGGTTTGTCCTGAGTAATTTAGTTTATTACAAATTTAAAATAACACCCACCCACCCATCCATCCATCCATCCAACCATCCATCCATCCATCCATCCATCATCCAATTTCAAAAAGCAGTGCACGGTTGGTTCTCATTTTAGCTATAAAACCTATAAAAAGCTTGTGATGTTCCATCAACGACAAGTCAGTTACAGCAGCACTATTTAACTGACCAGACTAGCATGGTGCTGGAAACTGAACCCATGACTTGATAGATGATGTACATTATATACTCCCATTCTAAACAACCAGGAACTAATTGATTGCCGAATTATCCTCAAGATCTTTAATTCCTTTGGTGGGGTGTCCAGTGTGTGGTCATCCGTGTCCATCCTGATTCTCCCGCTTGGAGGAAAACAGCTCAGCAGAAGAGGCCATTGCTTCCGTTTCGCCAAGTGTGGGTCACACCACGCCTGCTTCTTTCTTGGAATTCCAAACTATTCCAGTTCACATCCAGCATTTGGAGCTTCCTTCTCAACTCTTGACAGAATCAGTCACAGATTCCAACAGAGTCCTGTAGACATCTGACCTAAGAAACCTGGGGTATGAGTCCCTCTCCATTAGTCCATAAACTATCTTCTGAGCTTCGTCAAAACAGTAAGCGTTCGGAGTCTTCATGTTTCTCTTTATTGACTCCCGGGTGTGATGGTCGATGTTAATCTGGACAAGGAAGAACAATTGGAACATTAGCATTCTAGCTAATTTATTCGTATATCAAAAGACCATTTAGAAATGGTTGCAATGTACCTCTTTTGGTGCCTCAGCCTGGATGAACTGCTCGTATATCTTCTTTGCCTTGGAGATCAACTTGACGGAAGACTTGATTTTTCTGAAGTCTTCGCACGTCAGCCAGAATTCAATGTTCTCGTCGCTGAATTCTGACTTCAGAAATGCATGAAAAGTAGCCATTCCGTCTGAGGAGACATGCAAACGTCAGATCATTAGGACATAATTGACATAACAAATCATCACAATGACGGCAGCAGGATTCTGAGGCATGAATGCACATCAAGCACTTATGAGAACTCATACTTAAATAGAATATTCGAAAATAATAAGAAAAGGATGAATGCGGTCTGGATCAAAGTGCTTACATTTTGACTCAAGAAGTTTGTCTAATGACTGAGACCACAGGTGCGTTTCCTCTAAGTTTAATCTGTTGAGGATACAGAGAATCAAAAATTAGTCAGGGCAGCTGGTGCCAATGTGAAAATGTTGTAAGAATGCTGCACTCATCCGACAGCTGAATTAGACTGTACTTACTTTTCACAAGTGGGTTTGTGGAAGAACATGCACTGCAGGTGGCATACAAGGTTCTTCCCTCTAAGAACAGCCAAATGAAATGAATGAGCTTCCAAGCACAGTTATCATTGACTAAAAAATACAAGCATGGATGCTAATATCTTAAAAATTCCTATGCAACATAAAATATGCTTTATTGCTTGCTTAAAAAGATTACTTTATAAAAGTTACTTTGTATGAAAAGTTACTTTATATGGCCTAAACATTCAGTATTTTTCGTGCGATTGCTGTAATCTGAACTCACAGAGATTTGTTTTTCTTCTGGTCTTCTGCGATCATGCTGAGTCACTTTAAGTCCTAGAACTTTGTGGAAATTGAGCTCCGTTGGTGTTGGGATGGCAGGTTTTTAGTCCTGAGCCGTTGGTGCGGCCTCGCTGTCTCTTTCTGTGGGCCAACTGTCCCGCCGTCTCTCTTTTATATAGAGAAAACCGCAGGTAAAAGAGGAAGTGAAGTTCTGTCTAGCTTTTTTTTTTTTTTGATGATGCTACGGTGGCCTTGCGTCAGAGCTAACGTAACCGCGCAGCCTGTGAGCCCTGCCTGCCCCGCTAGATGTTCAGATGGGATGCAAATGTGCCCGTGCAAACCACAGAACATGCACGCAAATGCTGACCTTTTACCACTGCGCTTCTGTCAAGGCACAAGTATAACGCTCTATATTTTCACAGTCCTGTCTGACGTCTAGGATGTTTTCGGGCCTCATGAAACTCTACCGTGAGTGTTTGTTCAGGGGTTTACTGGCAGGCTATTGGACAGCTTTTCCTGGATGAGCCTTTTAGGTATAGCCCTGAACTCTTGATTGTTTCAAGGTAGCTAAAACAGACATTAACGCCTGCCGTTGCGTGTGTTGTATTTCTGCATGTTCAGGCTGATGGGAACCTCCTAGTTTCTGCTGAGTCTCCATTAGACGTCCGTGGCCAGACATTTCTCACTTCCCTTTTGCTGCCATAGCGATAGTTTTAGTTGAGATAAACAGTGAAAGATTGGGCGATAAGTCAGTATGCTTTCTTCAGCTGCGGCGATAGACGGATGGCGAAGGGCCTTGGGACACCACAGGGAATTGGACAATTAGGCACAGCTCAGTTGTACTTAATCAGGTCCCCATTAATCACTGAGCAGTATTTAAGGCTCATTTAGGGCACCTCAATGGGACAGAGCAGACCAAATTCTAATGAAGTGTAGTGGTTGAAAAACTACACTTGTGATGAAGAGATGGCCTGTTGGGGAAGAGGGTGTTGTACCCTTGATTAAAGCACTTAACCTCAATTTCTACTATGCTAATTTACACCAGCAAAAAAAAAACTTGGCTCTGTTAAGGGTTACTAAAATATACAGCTGGTGCAATGTAATTGACTTTGCATAGAAGAATAATTCGCAGAGCGTTCCGGCATTTTTAAGCATGAATGAGTATAATGTTATTAAGACGTATGTGTGGGGTCATTATGAGATGGAGAAAAACAAAATCATGACATTGTGTACTTATCTGTCTGGTCATTAGGAACTGATTTACAGTTTCTCACCACTTTGGGCCTCAAAGCCTACTTTCTTGGTGATTACACTGGTATACAGTGATTTTGGTGCCAACGATGTTTGAACAGTTTTATATTAAGTTTATGGTGTAGACTGCCACAGGCATGTTAAATCACAGAGCAGGGACAGCACATGCACAGTATGCAAAAGTTGCCAACTTTCTGCAGAATTAATAGCTACAGACCACCAAACCTTGTGTGGTCTTCAGATTAGCTCAAGAACAGTGCGTAGAGATCTTCATGGAATGGGTTTCCATGGCTGAGCAGCTGCATCCAAGCCTTACATCACCAAATGCAATGCAAAGTGTCAGATGCAATGGTGTAAAGCACACTGTCACTGGACTCTAAAGCAGTGGAGAGGTATCTTCTGGAGTCACTTCACTGTCTGGCAATCCGATGGATGAGTCTGGGTTTGCCAAAGTTTGGTGGAGGGGGGATTATGGTGTGGGGTTGTTTTTCAGGGGTTAGGCTTGGTCCTTTAGTTCCAGTGAAAGGAACTCTTAATGCTACAGCATGCACATCCATTTTGGACAATGTCATGCTCCCAGCTTTGTGGGAGCTGCTTGGGGATGGCCCCTTCCTGTTCCAACATGATTGCTTACCAGTGCACAAAGCAAGGCCTATAAAGACATGGATGAGCTAGTTTGGTGTGGAGGAACTTGACTGGCTTGCACAGAGCCCTGACCTCAACCTGATAGAACATGTTTGGGATGATTTCAGAGCAGAGTGATCCAAGTCTTCTCATCTAACATGAGTGTCAGACCTCACAAATGCTCTCCTGGAAGAATGGTCAAAAATTCCCATCAACACACTCCTAAACCTTATGGAAAGCCTTTCCTGAAGAGTTGAATACTTCTGAATACTTTTGGCAATCCTGCATATTAAAAGAAAATAAAAACACCCTTGGTCACATGATCACAAGATTACACTACTAACAAGCAAATGCATTTAATTGGTCTGCTTTGGCCCAGATCACCCATCATACAGTCATGTGGAGAGGATTTTTTTGTAGTTTTTGTTAGGCCCGTAAGAACATCCCTTTAGTATTCAGGTTTTGAGAGCGGCCTAAAGAATGCATCCATTGCATTTCTGTGCACATTTCTTCTCCATTTTGCATCCACAGCAGCTGCAAGCATGTCTCTTATGCAACCAAATGGAATCCCTCTGCCAATGTAATCTCTCCCAAGAAATCTTTTTGATTAGTTCTCTCTGTGGTGCAGCTGTATATTCATGATGAAGGAAGCGAGTTTGTCAACAGTTTGCAATAACTTGCAATGCAGATTTTCCTGTTGCGTTTAAGGCTGTAAGTTCAAGGTCAAGCTGCTCTTTATGGTCAATGGCACCTGCATTCTGTTTTATTTTTCAAGGCTGCAGAAACGACGGTACTTTTGCACTCGGCGAGCTGAACTTTTGTTGATCATGGAAAACGGAAGTACTGAAGAAAGGTGCCATGTGAACAACCAAAACATGTGAATGGACTGCCTGAGCAGTAAAAAAAATGGCTGGGGCAGTCCCCCTGTATCTCTCTCTGGAGTCTTTAGAAATTTCCACACTACATGCACAGCAAATGAGTGTGCCCCTACATGACACACCCACCCCGTCTTTGGTACTTTTCATGCGGTGCTGAGCAGAACGCCCGGAAACCTCAAAACTTCGCTGAGAAGCGGCAGGTGCTTTCTTGACTGACTGTGACTTCTCGGCGTCTGCATTTGATGGACTCTTCCCGCTAGCCACAGCCTCTGAGCTTAAGTCCTAGACGTTGAAAGTGTTGACGGGCTGCAGCATGCTCGAGGGACGGAAATGTTTAATTGAAATGAAAATGAATTCACTCACTGGAATAAATAGAATAATTTGGAACAAACCACCTCCGAAGACATTGCTTAGAATGTAATTTATATTTAAATGTTTAAATAGCCCATATGAAGCTGTGCAGTGGTGTGTGGCTCAACAGGTTAGACCTTTGTGCTTGTATATGACATATGTATATGTATATGGGTGTATGTCGGAATAGGATAATATGTATGAGGCTCTGATACAGTACAGTAATTTCCTGCTGCGACTATTGTACAACACATAGCACGCACTAGGTAGCATACCAGGCAGACGGCCACCCAAAAATAATTTTTACATACATGTACCTAATTATGACATTCATAAACTTTGCTTCATTGTATGAGTTGTTGTGAGTTGTGCAGCTTGTATGTTGGAGGTTGCTGCTTTGAGCCTCTGTCAAATAGTCAGGTCTGCGCTGGGCCCTTGACAAAGAGCAGCGAGATGGGATGTGCAAAAAGAAGCATGCTACCTGTACTCATACTTGGGCAAATGGAGATTTTATTTTATTTTTTTTTGACTTTATGTGGACGTGCCAACCATGGTTCTCCAAAAATCAGTACATCCGAATTGCCACACTTCCTGAAGCACACTAGGTACAGACTGCCTTGCAGCAATGTTTGCGGCTGTCTCAGAATTCCAGCGTTGAAGCTGTCGCACCCAACGATACAAAAGGGGGAAAAAAAACAGCCTGGCATTACCTCTGTGGTGCTGTCGTGGGATTCAGTCAACCACTCAAAAATTAGAAGACTGTCCACCTATGAATAATTATTCATTCATCCATGAATACGGGTACCAGGTATGTATGATAATAGATATGAGTGTATCATGCAGGGCACAAGCCGGGGTTCATATTTCCAAAGTTGTGACAAACTACAAAGTAATAATCCCTTCAAGGCCCATTTCTCCAGAAACCTCAGAAGGTCTTTCTTCAGCCGATTTGAATCTGATATCATTTTCCCGGTGACCTCACACACAATCAGTGACGCTAAATAGAAACTCCAGAATTCGACAAGACTACGTGTCACAGTGTGTTTTAATTAACCGGAGTCATGTAAAGGATATCAAAATTGCCAGGATGAAGAGCTGGCCTCGGGTTACAGCATCTTAAGTTACGGTGAAACTGAACTTGTTTATGAATCAGTGCTCTTTTTTTTCTGCTGTAGGTATGTTTTTTTTTGCCAGGAAGTGTGACTTTACCCGAGTAAAGACATCTGCGGGAAACCTCAGAAGGGAAACCCCACATTATTTTGGGCACTTATCATTAGTCTGGTGCTATATCGTCACTCAATACCATTTGTTTCTTAATGGCTACTTATTACTTATTTGCTAGTCGTGTCAATATTAAAAATATCCTTTTTGCTCGCTGTTTTGCTCCGGACCCTGCATTGGCCAAGCTGGTTTCGAAAATGAATGGATGACAGTTTTGCTGCTATGAGGATTGTTGTTCATTGTTGTCTCCTTATGTTCCCAGTAAGTATTTAGCTATGGTGCCTTCATACATTTTAGCATTTAGCATTAATGAGAATTAAGTTTAGGAAACCTATAGCTTTACAGGGAAAGTTTCTGTGTTAAAGTAAATGCAACCGTATTGGGTAGCCAAGTTCAGTGCACTGTATCCCAGCAAACACACTGGAATTCTTAAGGTAGGTGTTGACTTTATGGTCAGGAAAAATTCTCATGATTTAAAGAGGGGGTGTACAACTTTCCTGAGAAGTCTAATATGAATGCACAATATCCAGATAATTGAATTCAGGTGTTCCAATCACTTCCATGGCAACTAGGCATGCAGACTGCATCTATAAACATTTGTGAAAGAATGGGTCACTCTCAGGAGCCATGTGAATTCCAGTGTGGTACCATGATAGGTGTGGAGGAACTTGACTGGCCTGCACAGAGCCCTGACCTCAACCCGATAGAACACCTTTGGGATGAATTTGAGTGGAGACTGCCAGTCAGGCCCAATTGTCTAACATGCCTGACCTCACAAATGCCCTCCCGGAAGAATGATCAAAAATCCCTATACACACACTCCTAAATCTTGTGGAAAGCCTTCCCAGAAGAGTTGAAGCTGTTACAGCTGCAAAGGGTGGGCCAACTCCATATTAAGGCCTATGTGTTAAGAATGGGATGTCATTAAAGTTTATGTGTGTGTAAAGGCAGGCAATATTGTGTATAAAGGCAAATGTTTAATGTAGACAAGGGGTCTGCCCAAGGTACGTTAGGCAATACTATGCTGAATATTGGACTGTGTTTCATAAAAATGGACAAAAAGGATATTACAGAGCATCTATTATTTTGTTCACTTTAATGTTGACAAAGAAATGCAGCCATCAATTTCCCAAGACCAAACGATCAGGGCGTAAATTAAGTTTTTTATGTTACATAAATACATGCATGCATAGCTTAAGTGTTCTGTAAATGGGTGAGTTACACCCATTTTTTCCATTGGCATGGCATCAGTCAGGAGATGCACTTGTATAACCTGCAGAAAACTGGTTTTTCGTTCAACAAACTGGTTTGGCAAACTTCTGGGTGGAAAGAATTAGTCACTTGTTCTCACTGAGAGCTTTGCAAACAGAGCTGTTCAAAGCTATTAATCCAGCCACTGATCCTAAAATACATTTTGCCAAACAGTTAGAAAAATCTATTTACAGAATACTACGCAAGTGTTTGCATTTCATTCTATTTTTATATGAAAAAATATTTTTAACACTATAATAAAAGGTAATTGTAGGCATTAAAAAAGCTTGTGTCATAAATTGCAGTGTTGTGACTTTTGGGACAAGAATAGAACTGGATTACATAAATATTAACAAGGCTTGGCAGCAGTGCACCTAAACTGGAAACAAGAAAATAGTCACATATTATTCCACTGCATTTATGCCGTGTCACAATACAATTATTGCGTAAGAATAATTGAGATTAATTAAGGTGGCTTCCGCGATTCCTAAATTTCTCAGTATACTAATTTAAGCAGAAGCCTTAAAATTAGTTAGTTTAGGACTCCTTTTCAACCCCCGCACCCGGCCCCCATCCTTCAGAGAGCCAGTATTTCACCTCAGTTCTAATGTAAGAGTGTTGGACAAATTGAATCCGTTGAAAAAGCAGTCAGTTAATGTAGCCACTTAGCACGAAAAAAGCCGTCTCATTTACAGATGCACTGCGGGGGATATTACCAAAGCAACTTCCCAAAACATGACGCTCGGAAACCAAAACGATGAACTGAAGCCGCTGTTAAATCATTTGAACTTGGGACTTGAAAGCTACGCTGACGCCGTTCCTTTCATTTGTCCTGAGCATGAACTTCTCTATAAGCTTTTGCAAACATGAGTGGACAACAGCTATGATGGAAAGAGAACATGTGGCAGGAGCCCAGAGGCGAAAGGGAAACCTTTGCGTTTCTTTTGATCTCGAGTCATTAATACTGAGATATACAAAAGGGCATTATAGATGTACATTAAAAAAATCCCCCTCCTTTCTGCAGCTGTTAAGACAGAAGTAGAGTAGTGCGTAAGCCAGTGCTGTGACTTCAAAAAGCCGTGAATTCAAGTCCCAGAGCAGAGCTCGGCTGTACCCCTGAGTAAGGTGTTTGACCTGACTTCTTCCAATAACCTATTCTCCAGAATAAATGGTAAGACAAACGCTAAAAGTTACGTTGAATTAAAATATCTGTTTGGTGAATAAACGTATGTTTTATAATGGGCTATCATGGATTAACTCAGTGTGCAATCACCGCATAAAGGATGTATATAGTCCTTGTGAATAATCAGCTAAAGTCTGTTTTTGTAGCATAGCTAGGGCAAAAAATGGTATCACGATCACTCATGTTGGCACAGACCTCAGTGGCTGGGTTTACTCATTGGCTGGATGACGGATCGCAGAAGGCTGAATTCTTGATAAAGTGGCATGTTTTTTCTGCAGGTTGAGCGCCAGGTAACGCAGGTCTGCCAGATGCCAAAGCGATCTGGGTACAGATCTGACAGGCCTCGTTGCCTGTAGGCTTGCAAACACACACTGTTACTGCAATTCCTGATTTTTGAGATTCCATATCTTTCAATACGTTCAATATCTTTTCCAAAACAAATGCGAAGCAAGCCACGGAAACAATTTACAATGCACCTTCATAATGCATTCAATATGCATTTATAGAACATGCATACGCAGCATGTAAGCATACCTTAACATCCTAACATACTATAACAGCTTTAATATACATTAATATCACTCTTTATATGACTATATCATTGTTTTTTATGCATGTATGTTAGTGTCATATCTTGTTCATTGGAAGTATTATGAATGCAATGCTCTAAGACATATTAAGGTAGACTTACATGCTGCTTATGAATGTTCTATGAATGCAGTATGAAGGTGCACTGAATGGTCTATGAACGCATAAGTTATTTTTTTATCCCCTTTCCAGTTGCATTTCCTATAATTATGATGAATTTTGCAAATGTTGCCCATGCTCTGGGATTTGTACATAGTTCTCCAGTGTTAGGAAATGATGATCCTGTTGTAATGATTAAATGGAGAATGGACACACTTAGGATGTTTCAAAATGTTGCAAAATTCTTTATAAGTAGTATATCGAGACTGTTCAGTCCCCTTACTGTGTGGGAACTTTCCTGATTCTCACACTTTATGTACGATATCAGGACATTTCCACATGTGTTGGTCCTGAAGTATTTATCAGTGACAAAGACACATTTTTCTACTATTTATGTTCAACTAATACAGGAAGGCATGCCACAACATCACAATTCATTAATCATAAACAGTTTTTGTTAGGCCGATGTGACTTTTAAAGGGGGGCACAACTGAAAATGTGCGTGACAACATAAGCATCATAGAAATTTGACACCGACAGTGCTGCATGCCAATCCATTTATAGACAGCTGGATGCTTTCTTTTCGGTGTGGTTGATTTCACGAGTGTGGTTATGGAACATCTTGATTACTCTCAGCCAGATAGTATGATAAAGTGAGACTTTTTTCTAAAAATGGTCGTATGAGCCTTATGACCCAGTTAGTTAGTGCCAGAACCAATTTAAACCATGGGGGTTCACTAGTAGAGGAAATGTGGTTCAAAGGACTAAGTGCCTTAGATATGTATAACTAATATATGCTTATAATTACTTATACCACTGGTGCTCTAGCTTTGGACAAGCTTTGCACAGAATTTGACATTGAAATGAGTTGCAACCACAGGTTGCAGTGGCTTCCATGCAAATTTGGTAAATATGTTGTCATATTGTGACAAGAGGCCACGTAATTAATTCCCAGTTATGCAACATATGCTGCTTTTTGACATAAAAAGCAGCATACGTTGACACAAAAAGCAGCATTTTGAACCTGGATCTTCTTATATTCCAGAAAATAATAATATAATTTAATAACCTGCATTGGATTGTATTTTTTGTTGTTTATGTAACAGTGCAATGTATAATGGGACACAATACAGGGACACATCTCTCTATACCTTGGTATTTTCAATAACACCCTTTCATTAAAACTCCTATATCTTTCTGTCTTTTTTGACTTCCTATTTTGGAAGGATGTCTGTGAAGCCATCTACAGACACGACTGCAATTTCTAAATGATGAATCATTAACATATTTACTACTGTGCTATGAATATGAATTTAGTAATTGCTATTGCATTTTGGCAGCCAAAAAAAAAAAACACGCCCCATCTATGCAAAGTAATTTAGCAGCGTTTTGCCTGGCAAATGGCCTCTCAGCAGGTAGCCTTGCTGCCGCACAGCTCAAGGGATTTTGGGAATTTTCCTGATCTCCCAGACGTTAGTGTCAGGAGAACTGGCACAACTACTGTTACTCTTTGTTGCTGGCAGGTTATATGTGGGTGTGCAGGTGCCTATTCATACCCAGTTGTTTTATTCAGGACTGGCCCCTCTGTGTGCCCTAAAATACTAGACCTGCATATAATAAAAGACTAGATCTGCATATAATGATGACGATGGGTGGTATCAGGCAGACTGAACTGCAGCTATCAAGACTAGCACAAATTTTAACAGTTTCGTAGCTTTGGTGATCAGATTATTAATACATAGAATAATATAATTAGGCTTAACACTACAACATTTAAACTGCTATGAGCTAAGAGTGTACAATTGACTACTTTTGAGTAGTCATTTGCCAAGTAATGCCAAGTAATACTGTGTTATGGAACGTTTTGTTTATAGTGACCAATTACCGGGAGAGGTCTGTTGTGCAGACAGACCTCTCTTGTATGTTGCTAGGACCGCTGTGCACATTTCCTATATTGTGGCCTGTCCAATGGTGACCACCCACAATTGGAAGAAGAATGACAATGTGATTTCAAACAATGTAAGATGTCACCAGTATAAAGTATTATTGAAATGCAGGCCCTGTTCGCCAAGCTCAAGATGAAACACAGGAACTAATAATAACCATGAATAAACCATGCGGTGCCTGGCCACTTCTGCTACTGAGTCACATGGAGTCACTTCAGCCTTGTCCCATCACCTGAACTATCACATGATAATTTGTCAAATGACCAATAAAAGGGCTGAAGTGAAACCCGACTTTAAATGTTTTGGTCGATTTGTCACTTACGTTTTCTTTTGTACAGTTCTACCTACCCCTTAAATATAATCCATATATAGTGTGTGTTATAGTGAATGTTGATTCACTGTTGTTGGGGAACTTTATTTACTTCAGAATTTTAAATACACTCACCCCTACAAAATGACTCTTGTATGAGGGGTTATAAAATCACAGCCACACATATGCAACCAATGCATAATTAGTGTTCCAGAAATGTATGTATATTTTAGCACTGCATTAAATTATTGTAAATTTACCAGCATCAAACACTGTTTCCGCTTGAGTGAGCACAAGTTTTCGCTTGATGTGAGCACAAGTACGCATATCACTTACAATATCAAGCCATTCAAAATTCTCCTTATCAAGAAGAAAAGTTTTAGAACAAAAACAACTGCAGCCCTTTGTTGCCATCTAGTGTAGAAACACAAAATTGAAATGACAAGTCGGGGGAAACTTTCAATTAATAATAAATTAATAGATACCCCTGTATAAAGGTACATAATCATTTATATATTCCATCCATCCATTTCCTAAACCTGCTTGTCCTATGCAAGGGCGCCAACCCAATGCAGCATTTACCCATCATAGCATTTATATATTACTATAAGAAATAAAAACTTGTCTAACGTCTAACAACAAGATTATGACGTATAAATAAGCGTGTATTTTCAAGGTGTTAAGACTGGTGCTGAGATTTTAAAACACACACACGTATTAATTAACTGTAACTACTACACAGTACTAACCTTAACCATAAGTAATCAAACAAAATACAAGATTTTGGGCATTTTTAGTTTTTTGATTGCAGTCACAGATTTTTATAAAATTTTTTAAAATGGTCCCCACAATGTAATATATACATGACACACGCACATACACATATATATTTGGCATAACTTTAAATATGAGGCGTTAAGCCTACAAACAACAAAAAACACAATTTCTAGCTGAGACCCAGCATCTTATCTTCATATAACTTTTACTTCAATAGTGTCCCTAAAGCTACGTCACATAAGCAGCAAATTATCTTGCAAAACCATACTTATGAGGTTTATGTGATTTCACTGAGCAGAGGCTGGGAACCCACTGACCACAGCAGGGCTGCAGGAAGAACTTCGTTGATAAGCTGTATTTTTTTGTTTGTTTGTTTGTTTGTTTAGTTTTATTTTGCTGAATCTGCCAGTCATACTTGTGGGACAAAGAACCCGTATACAGATGAAAGTAGCTTGAAACTGGGGAAATTGAAGCATTTTGTTACTCAGTTTTTGAGCATTCTTAGTGTGTGTGTGTGTGTGTGCGTGTGCGTGCGTATTTTCTGTGGATGCTTAAGGAAAAATGCATTACAAGCATTTTACCACCAATGGTTTTATATCACTTTCTGAAAGTACTAAGTAGTTGTTCATGCAAATGGAGAATTAAATATTAAATATTTTCGTCAGTCATGAAAATGTTCTGTTAACAGAGAGCCCATGCATAATATTACAGACATATTCTGGCATTGAATTTTTTCTCATGCTTCACATATTTAACACAGCAGAAACACACTGTAGTAATATTGTAGTAATGTTGCCCCGGACAATGTTAGCAGATGTTTTATTTTCATTTGCATAACAATGCAACAATAAAACTGATAATTAGTGCACAAATAAGAAATTTAGGTTTTAAAGTCAGATTCCACTGAACTCCAAGCACAACATTTAATGATTTGACTCTGTGGGCTTCCAGATCCTTTCTGTCCTGCCTTTTTCATACTATTAATGATTTAAGAGACCTTCAGTGCCTACAGGTGTGACTTAGGAGCCCTTAAAGCGTAAGACTCTGAACTCTTGGCTTAGTGCATCAGTCATAGCTTATATAACGTAAAACAGTCAGCACCATTCAACAATTTCCCTAAAAAACAATTTGATAACCTGCAATGATCAGTAACGTAGGATCCCAGTTCTGTAAGCATTCCATTATTTGGTGCCTTTCCTCCACCGAGTCATAAAAGAGCATAACTTTCTTTAAAACTCATATTTAATTCATTTCTTTGTAACTTTTCTAAGGTTGCTGCTTGCCGACGGCCGGCTGAGGTGTTGATGACTCACTGACTCGGCTAACAAGTTACGCAAGCATCTGGTAGGGCCAGGACATTATGCAAGAATCGCATGTGTAATTTTAACCAGGACTTTCATACATCGAATGACACATTAAAATTCAGAAACGATAAAATGTTAGCAGTGCCATTTTGTGAGCCATTTTTTACACGTCAGGTTGCGATCTGTTTGGATTCTAGATATGCCCTTAAGCTTTCATGTATGTATATTGCCAGTGGTTTCTAAAGCAGTGGTCCATTATACACTGTTTTTAAGTGCTGATGTTTAAGTGTTGCCGCACAGGCTCTCCAAAATGAATAAACATAATAGAACTTTTCGCTGAGTTGTTGACTGCTAAGTGGTTATATGTTTTGAGACTGAATTACATCCATGAATAGGTTTTTGTCATAAATGGGCAAACTGTTTATTGAATACATCCTCGATACTGTCCTTACCTGCAAGTGCCAGACTCGCGTTCAATCAACTGTATACTTCTTGAAGTTTCCAGCAAAAACAAGTACCCTGAGATTCAATTGCTATTTATTTCATCAGTCGTAACCTGCTAAATAGATACTATCATATTTATAAGCTACGTGTTTCTTTGTTTGTTTTCCTGTAAAGGTTACACATTTCTCTGGATGACAAATTCACATACGCATCTTCTGCTACGCTGTCTCTTGGGATTTACTAGTCGTACTTACCAGAGCCGATAAGTTTGTTTCAGCCACAATATTATTCCAGTTTCTATGAACCGAATAAATTATACACCTAGGGCTTGATGTGCCATGTTCACATGCATTAATATTAATATAAATTGCTTGTATGCCTGTTGTGACTTTCACCGTGTTGCAAGCACGATTTTTATATAGACAATAGTGAATTAATATGTGTGACTGTTTAATGCCCTTGATTCTCCCTTGATGGAGTCCTTATTGTTCTATTAGGGCTTTAGGGATGTTTAGTACTGAAGGGAATCTAGTTGTCTCACTTAACTATGGGTAATTTTTTCCTTCTCCTTCATTTTGAGCTTCTGTGGTTGAGTCTCCGGATGCCCGCCTGCTTTGCCTGCCCAGTACATTTGTCTGCCCCAGCTGTACGGGCCTTTCCCCCGTGCTTCAGGGACCATAAATCACTCCCCCTCTGCGCTGACCTTAGTGCTGCTTAAAAACCAACACCAGATCTCACACCACTAAAAAAAAATCAAAATCAACACCAGAGGTACTAGAGGACGTCGTGGGATTCTTCACTTAACAACCAGCTGGGGGGGGCGGGGAGGGGGGGGAGGGGGTGCATGCAGCTGTTGATTAGGTGGGATGCAGGACCATTCCCATCTCATGCACCTCATCCTCTCCTTTAAATGAAAAGCCCTCCCCTTTAAGTACATTCATACTGTTAACTATTAATGTACCATAACTGTCCTTTGTCAGGTTACCGCATGGGAGGCATCACACATTCCCGTGACTCTATTTATGCGTCTGATACAGGAAGATGCTCCTTCTGTATTTCCTACCGAACAAATTCCCAAGATGAGGAAGCCGTGGAAGACAAGGCTGCCAAAAATACACGTAGCATCAGTGCCCGTGGGATGGCCGCAAAGGCGCAGCCCCTGGGGGCATTTTCACTCAGCTACCTGCGATCTCCCACAACAGCTGGAATATGTATTGCGCAGATACAGGACAAAAGCAGCTAAGATGTGATTAAAGTGCCTCCAGGAAACTGGGTTGCGGCCTCACACAGCTTCCTTCCTTAGCGCCTCCATAAAAATGGTATTACTTGATTGTGCCAAATATTTCCCAGAGTACACAGACAAAAAAACAAACACGTGAAGGAAAAAAAAAAAAGAATCTCATGGCGCATTGGAATGGGGTTACCTTTTTATTTTGCAAGCAAACAAGGCAACACAGGATCAATTCTCATCTGTGCATTTTAGCATCTGCAAATGAAAGTCGGTGCAATGTACTCGTCGGCAACTTTAGTTCCATAAATTCAGACTTGATCCTAATGATGAGGAATTAAAACTGTGGTCTGTTTTCTTCACACTGGGGATAAGCAGATCAGCTTACAATTAAAAGGTGTCTTGAGGGTTGACCGCGGGCCTGATTAATTTGGTCGACCCTGAGTGGAGCAGGGGCCAAGGTGAGTGCAGTGATTAAGGGATGTTTCCTCTTGGTATCAGGGCCATCTGGAGAATGGAGAAGCATTTGAGGGGCCTAGACACTAGGGGGAGCCCATGAGTGAGTGAGTGTGGGTAATAGTAGCTTTGGTTTGGGGATGGCATTCAGTTGAATATTTCAGGGGCCCAGTCATGTATTTGTGCAGCCCTGCTCAGTGTCCTGCAATGCAGGGGTGACACTTGAGGAAGTTGTGGAAGTCACCGCAGAGTTTATTTTTTTTATCTCCTGCAGGTTTCTCTCCACAAACTTCCCCTTAGTGGCTCGTCTGCTGTCCCCAAAGGCATCACGCCAGAGACGAAAAAAAAATGAGAGTAAGAAGAGGAAGAATGAGACGAAGTGGATGGAGAATATTCATTGAATGAGGTGAAGATCACAGACAGAAGGGGCAGTACGAGCGGCTAGTTTGGAGAAATTAGTAGCGTATTTACATCAGTCCAAGCAGGATGCAGTCATGTGATGAGATGTAATTTAGATTAGAAATTTTAAAGAAAATGACCACATCAAGGAAAACAGCAAAAAAATTAAAATATATAACAAATTAACGGCTACGTTATGCACACCCGGATAAGCTAACAGGAAGCAAAAATGGAAATGGGTTCATATGTCACCAAGTGATAAGTATGTAGGGATAATATAACAATTCTTATACTTTGAAATGGTATAATGATAGAAAGAAACGCCAGCTTACGAGAAAATCTAGTTCAGCTGTAAGACAGCTGTGAATGAATCATGCTTAATGTAAACCTTCAAACGTGCTCTGAAGAGGAGACTAAAACGTCTACATTCATTTCACAATGTTTACTTAAAATAAAGATCTTTTCCTCTATGCGTATAATTCGTTATGGCATGAATTACTTAAAACTATAGATAGGTTGGTCAGAGTAAATACCGAGTAATTTAGTAAAGGTGCAGGGAAATAAAGAAGGTCAGACAAACTCATCTCTTCTTCGAATGCACCAGGTATGCCTGGTATATGTCGGATTTCAAGAATCGTGGGTAACAGTCCTTTGCCATCAGACCATATATTAAGCGTTGTGCAGTATCGAAGGAAGTGAGGCTTGGTTGGGAAATGTTTTGTGTTATATTTTCTCTGGTTCCACAGTCAATATTAATCTGTAAAGAGGAAATATCCATTTTACTTTAGTATATAACTGCATTGTATTTTTTACTATCTATCTATCTAATCTGTGAATAACAGAACTGTCCTTATTTTTAGATAGAAAAGAAAGAGAAATTTGTGCATATATATATATAGAGAGAGAGAGAAAAAAAAACAATTCTAAAATTCTACCTGTCTTGGGGCCTCTGTTTGTACAAATTCACTGTAGATCCTGTTTGCAGTAGAAATCATCTCAGGAGTGGATTTAATTTTCTTGTAATCCTCGCAGGCCAACCAAAACAAGATATTCTCTTCGCTGTACTCAGTCTTCAGGAACTCCCGGAAAGCCGTCTGGCCAGCTAGACCAAGAGAATGAGTTTGTTGTTAATGATTGCCAATGTGAGCAGGGGCCTCTGTCAGTAGTCAGTCGGCCCCGTGGGTAACCACGTTATTCAGAGCTGCTAGGGGAAGCTTCTCTGCAGACTGAAAAATACTGGCAGAAGCTGAGACTCGTTTTTAGCCACAAACAATAAAGCACACATGATTTTACTTTGTTTCTAATTTGCATATAATAAATGACTTTTAAGAAGGCCTTTAAAAAAGCTGACTATGCTGTATCATTTTCCATTCCAAACCTTGCCTTAATATCTGATATGTTGCCTGATGTGTCAATATAAATGTTTTAATATCATTATGCATTATTTTATTATTATTATTTTTTTATTATTTTTTTAAAATTGTATAGTTTTTTATGGTTCCAAATTCCAGATACATGTCATCCATGTAACGGTATCCACTAAAACTAAGATTATCTCATGACGATCTGTTTCATGCAAAGAATAAAGAATACAAAACAGCAACTGTGGCGAGCAGGCGAGTTAGGTGTCCTTACATTTACATTCCAAAAGTTTGTCCACGGACTCTTCCCAAGTGGCAGCATCCTCCAGGGGCTCCCTGGCAAAGCAACAAAATCTACCCTTGAAAATAGCATTGAGATCTTTTACGAGTGACAGCGGCAGAGATATTTCTGGCAACCTAGTGGCTGGTTCTGTGAGTGCATTGCTCTTTATGATATTATTGAGGTCCATGTTGGAATTTAAGTTACCTGAATTATAATTCCTGAAGCATCAAGTCTAAACAGTCTAAACATCAAGAATGCTGTGAGCAGATGAGCAGGTATATATATATATATATATACATACACAA
>JAODKL010000044.1:7277531-7300627 GCA_026780765.1 Petrocephalus schoutedeni
AAATATATACACACACTAAAAGTATTGCCTACCGATTCCTACCTCGTTTAAGAAACTGAAGCTGTCATTAAAGAAGGCGTGACACATCTGAAACATACTATACTCACCTATACAGGTAAAATGTCATATTATAATAGTGATTTACATAATACTATGATTAGTCAGACAAAACAGACGGCTTAATTTGAAATTTAAAAAGAAACTCACTTTATTGCCATGCCCGAGTCCTTTGTCTTCCAATCGCTCCTGTAAATCTAAAATTGAAATTGATTATGGGGTTGGGAAGTCAAGTGCACTGACTGATCTGAGCGGGCTTGCTTGGTGAAAACAACACATGGAAATTAGCATGCAAAATATCGTAGAGTAGCTCTCCATTCTAACCTTTAGCCCCTTCCTTTTCTGGCAGCTTTCATGAACCTTCGGAGGAATATTTGGCTGTGATTTCATTTGCATTCATCACAAAGGGAGTAATAGAATGTACTCCAGAGTCATTCATATTTCATTGAAGATAAACATAAAACCACAAATAAGATAAATGAGCAGATAAACTATACGGTTATAAATATATGGAATCAAGGATAATGAATCGCTTCTGCATGCCATAATTGATTAATCTCACTAACTAAGTAATATATTTTCAGATGAAATTGATATTGACAGATGCAGAAATAAATTTCAATTAACTCAGAGTACATTTTCTGCAATAGATTACAGAATAATTATAATTATGTTTTCAGCACGCCAAATGCTGGGTGTTTACTTCTAAATGACTGCTTGACGTCTGGAAGACATTTCCTTTGATATCTGACAACATAAATGTTAAAAAAGTTAAAATATACAATGCACAAAAGCCTATGACTCTTACTCTAGAAGCGGTAGGATATAACAATTTGACAAAAGCCAAATGAGATTGATGAAAAAGGTGAAACATTGTTACATCTGGCAAGAGCAAGCGTTCAGTGTCTGGATCACTTTTTTGAGAATGGAAAGGTCAACGAAAGTTGTCCAATTCAAAGGCACTGATGTTACACAATATTCAACAGGAACAACAAAAATTGAATAAAGTAATGAAATAATCCAGCGGAATGGGAATCTGAGTTCTTAATGAATATGTCTCATTAAGCAATAATCTGGCTGTCAAAAGATGGCGTTTACAGACAGCCAGTCCTACATTGTGGGATTAGCTTCCCTGATACTTAACCAGTTACCGTATTTAATATGGTACAATGCAGGGATATCCTTTTGTATAAATGTCACATTTCGAGTTAATCTCATCATGCAGTGGGAGGTTAATTGCAATATATAACCCTAAAATACATTTCATTCCTAAGTATTCCAGTATGTGCATTTTTGACATCCACAAATAGTTTCTGATTATCAATGGCTAATCCATTTATTTATTTTTTTAATGAAAAATTCCTGTTTAGCGTTGTTCCAAGGGATAGTGACAGCAAAGTAATACTGGTACACTTGGCATTTCTTTTTTTTTATGGTGCTAAAAAAGAATATCAAAACTGTAATATCCTATTTTCTTGATATACACAAATTGGTATAGAAAAACACATATACATAAGCTTGTTATAAAATTAAGCTTCGGCTTCCCATTTAAGGGAAATGCATTTTAAAGGTAGTAAGTGCATTTTTTTATATATTATTTCACACAGGATGTTTTTCAATTTGACTGCGATAAATATTTTCCCTGGATGGAAAGGAAGTGTGATTTTTCTCAGCTTTGCTTAAGAGGAACCTGTGAACTGCTTAAGAAAATGACTGAGGACAGGACAAAAGGTTTCATTCTGCGCGGGAAACCGCCGGCCGAAGCAGCTGTCCGTACTGATCACACTGACGCCGATCCGGACGCACGCGGCCACGCGTACAAATGGAAAATGGAAATGGCGCCAGGTGATGTAAAACGCCACGGCGGTCTCCATTTGCATCGGTAATGAAAAACAAGGCAGGCGATTTGATTTTCAAAGAGATTCTGTCACACATTTTCATGGTGTACGAGTCCTTATTTATGCCTTTGTCTAACCCCACTCCCAGCTGTATTCCCAGAATGCCACAAAATATGTTTATGCCGTTAAGGTTTTCCACTCACATTTGTCCGTCTGAATATTTAAGCTCATTCCCTTGTTTTGTTCTGTTTTTCTCATTGTTTGGCGTACCCTGCTGCCAATGAACGGCGTGTTGATAAACATTCTTGTTAGATTCATGTTAAGCTAACAAAGAAACAGCACACCCATGGATCCTCCGTACAAATGCAAGGTAAAGGCGACTAGCTCTGTTTTTACAAGGAAATACACACTGAAGTGCATACATTATATACTGCCAAGTTTCCCCAGTATTCATAACCAGATGGAAATTACTGGGCAAAATTCATTTAGGGCAGCCAAGATTTAGACTCGGTTGCCCCAAATATTATTATTTTTATACATGCACAAAGCTGATACAAAGGTATAGCAAGCAAACTTAATGGTATAAATATGTTAAAATATCTTGAAATGAACACATAGATGACGGCCAGTGAAAGGGTACCGAAACACAGATTTGGGCCCAGGCACGCAGGAAACAGACAGAATTAGGAAACAGAAACTCCAGAAAAAATAAACAAAATCGCCAGTGTTATCGCAAAAGCTGCTTTTCAGATGTTTCCCCATGTTGGTAAATTAAGTGGATAACAGGTAGATCTGCGCAGCAAAGGCAGTAAATGAAGTGAATTTTAGTAAATAAAAATCTAAAAACACAGAAGTACAAATCACTCCCCTGCCATGGACAGATTAACTTGTAAATGGCACATTAATACAGATTTATCGCTCTCAAAATTAGCTGTGCTACTCTAAAGACAGCAATTATATATGAAATTAAATTGGGAAGTGGTAATAGCTGTACATCATAATAATAATTAAAACCTTGTAAATCACTGTCCACTGAACTTAAAACATATTTCATGTTGCTGAGTTGAGAAAGTTCATTGCGATAGTTTCAAATGCTCCAAAATTTGAGTTGCATCACGAAAATGATGTGCATTTTTATCCATTAACTGAATATTAAACATGAATATTAAGCTGTTCTGATAAATGTTTTGGTGAGTGTTCTTGACTGGTCAAAATACAGTTGATTCTGAGATGAGACCAAAACGGCAAAAAAGTGATCTTGAGACCAAGTCCAATCTTGAGTACTGCAACACTAATCAGGCCCATTTTCACATGGTGATTATCTTAAAAACAAAAAGAAAATAAACATGTAACAAGCATTAAAAATGTATTTAAATAAAAAAAATTATACATGGTTCAGAAAGATGTCATGTGTGTGCAAACTCATTCTGTTCAGTAACAAAACAAGGCATGATTCTATACAATGACAGGCTGTAGGCTAATCACGACATATTTACTTGAGTAATAAACGTCTCCATCTCTGTGGCATTTAATGCAACCTGCCGCAAACATGCTAAGCGGCATGCATTGAGTAGGCGTAGCAGATGCTCCGTGCATATTGTCCATCCTCCATAAAGGTTCCGTTTTTAGAATGTTGCCTGGCCAGCTGACACACATTATGTGCCATTGCCATGATGGTTTATAAGTGTGTGTAAAGGCACTCCTAAGAAGCCGGAGCTGATTGGGTTATTAGTAGGAGGAAAGGATATCTCTGTATGCATGCATGACTGATACAGTGATAGGATAGGATGATTACTTTTTTAATCGACTTTCGTTTTGAGCAGAATGGTAAACAGGTTTCTAGACCCCATTAGCATTTTCAGTGCCTCAATAAAACAGCAGAGATTTAAGATTTACATAATTCATTATGACCATTATAAACACAGTCAGATTCTATTACATCATAGATTTAATGAATCCCCTCCCCGATGCATTCTGTGAAGTATGATGTTTATTTTACCCTAAAGCTGGCATTGCCTTTGTTTCGGAACCCCCTAACACAGATAGAGAGAGGCACATAGTGTCACTGTGACGCTGGAGAGGAGTCCGGCGATCAGCGCCGATAGCAGCCACCGGGTGGCGCTGTGTCTCTTCATTGCACCTCGATCGCCGCACTGCTGTGGAGCTCAGAATGATTTCGCCATTTGCCGCGGGGGTGAGTCCTGCGTGGCTTCGCATCGATTCGGGTCGCACTGTGTGCTCCAGACTTCATTTCACCGCATGCCTTCCAACCGGGGGAGAAACGGGAAGCGGGGGGACGCTGCGCGCGTGTTGTGCGGCAGCATGGGCGAAAATCCGCCGCCTAAATGAGGTATAAAGAGGAGGGAGAGGAGCGCTTCTTCGTAGGTCCCGGTGGTCTTCGTGGACTGGAGGCAGATGCAGAAAAATGAGATTAGCAACAAACGATAAGATGTAGATCGAGCTGCTTTATTGGTGCAAAGTGCTACAAAGAAAGTGATCCCCGTGAAACGCCTTCAGGCGCGTCTGCGAACCCGATCAAGTGCACCATATGGCTGAGCATGCGGTTAGTATGAGTCAAGCCATCGGACATGAAAAGGGTGATAAAAAATAAAATCAGAAAAAGGACATGCTGACATTTTTCATAATAAAAGTGCCTAACGGGAGGAGGGTCTTCTATTGTGCGTTTTCCCCCGCTGGCATTACGGTTAACAAAACAGAAGCGCTGGAGGGCTCCCGTTTTCAAACACACTTGGATTTCTCTAATTGCCCCTCTCCCCACGGTAACCCAATTCAATTTCGTTCAGATGGATATTAATAAGAACGAAGGGAAAGGAAAAAAAATGGCCATCAGAGCTATCTTTAAAATTCCCCCAAGAAAAACTACGAGATGCGCAGCGTTTTGCTTGTGTATGCAGAAGGCTGCCTAGGAGTTTAAATCTGTGGCGTGTTATCTGAGCCATTCAAAACTTTAATGCCTTTAAAACCTTCATTTGTGTTACATTGCCATGGCTTATGAAGGGAAAGCAAGTTAATTCGGAAAGTGGGTAACATAATTGCTTTTAAAAATTACTTGAAATCTTAATAGGCTATTATAGTGATGTTTCCTGGGGCAACCTAGACAATTGCATGGCAAAGAAGTTCACAAGTTTTTTTTTTCTCTGGGGGGGGGACTAAATTCATCCAAAAAATACAGGATATTCATAACAGTAGTAGCCTTTCAGCAAATTCTGATCTGAGTCGAGCGATTCACAGCTGCCCTCGGAACCGAGGCTGGTAAAAAGCGAACTGCGATTTTTCTTCCCAGCATCAGACATACTTTCTGAAGACTTCCAGGCCCTGGAGGTGCTGGCGTGTAACCTTTTCATTAAAGGCTTCTCGAACTGGCATTTCTATGCAATGTGACAATGGAATCCAGCCACTTGCAATGTACACTGTAGGAAAGTCTGGGTAAAGCAGTGGACACTGTCAGACAGAAACCCAGTGTTTGATCACTGCAATTAGGGACAAACTCAATGCACTGTTTCCCATCTCTTACCAAAGACCAGTTGCTTTTTATCTCTTTCTGCACTAAGATGAAGTGTAGTTTAATGCTAAGCACGCTTCCTGTAAATACACAGGCTACCTTTGTCAGACCTGCCACCCATACCATCCAGTTAACGTGCAGAGTGTCACACCAGTATCATAAATGGGCATACGGGCTGCATCCCCCTCCAGTGCGGATTGTACCATTAAAAACAAGACATACACACACGCGCAAGGGATGCAGCTGCTTGTCAATTCTAGGCAGGCCTCAGGGCTTCCTCTGTCAAGGCGAGTGAGGTAAATTGAAACCTTGCAGTGCACTGTGACATGCAAAACACAGAGCTTGACGTCACCAGTCACCCTGTCTATGTGTAAAATAGATATACCCCCCCCCACTCCCAGCAGAAGAGCAAAGATCCATTCTTGTCACAGCGAACAGTCCCCAGTCATATCACTCAACACACTATAATCTTTCCCAACTGAGCTTTGTCACTGTCAGGAAATATCCTATATATTAGCAGTATGGTTATTCCATATTCCAATTCTTTTGCAAAAACATTTTCTCCTCCCATATGAGGAGAGCCCTAAAGTGGCAAATGTTGTACATCTTAATGTGACCCACATCACGTATGAGTCCAGTCCAGTCAGCATTTCTAGTAGCCATGTCCAGCCACACCCGGCTCATGTACTACTCTGCGCCTGTCCCCTAACCGCGATATTTGGATCGCACTCCGTACCTCTCGCCCTAGACCTTGATTCATCAAACCTCAGGGGTGCTCTTGGATCTTCGATGTCAATCATGATACCAGAATATTCAAAAAACTGCCGGAATGTTTTGCCCCTGTGGTCCTGACCGGTGTAACAATTAAAACAAAGGTGGATGAACGGATCCATGTTTTGCTTGACTCTGAGTAGGCGAAACGAACTCAAAAATTGTCAATTTCTACTGAAATTCCTATGAGAAAGCCAGCATGGTTTGAGAACTGTGTGACATGCTGAATTTAGAAGACAGCCCGAGCTTTATTTGGGATAAGTCTGTGCTTGAGGGTGTGCGTGACAGCAGAGAAGGGTATGCAGCATGGGATAACCACATAATCCTCACCAGCAAGTACCAGTAAGAGAAATCAGGGTAGGTAGGAAGATCACCTGACTCACCCACCTGAGATGAACCAAACCCACCCCCCCAACTCCATCCCATTTTCACACTCATCGAGAATGGGATGGGTAGTTCCAAAATGACAACAACATTTTAGCTGTTTTTTTTTTTAGTAATCCCTGCTGCTATTTTATAATTAATAACTTTACATGCAGTGTGATTGCAATCAGTATGATAGAGGAGAATGCTGATTGCATTTCATTGTATACTCCAAGGAACAAACCCACACGAATCACATTTAAGCCTCGAGAGATTAATGATCATTAGTGGAGACAAATGAAAAAGCTGGCAGCTCTTAAAATTAAATATATTTCTTTTTTTTTGTGGCGCAAACATGCTGATTACTCATTATATGTCGATCTGCTTTCTGATTGAGTAGGAGAGCATTATTAAAAACGACTGAGCACAAGCTGCATTCACTTCCTTATTTTTTAGGCGTACCTGACGTGCATGATATATATTTTAAAAGACATACATTGGTGGTGCAGCCAAATCAATATGTGTGCCACAAAATGAGAACACACAACGTATTGTCCACTCCTCAGCCCAACGATTAAGGTGGTGGTGGGGGGGGCAGTCATGTGACGCCCAGGTGAAAACACAGCTGTGCACTAATAACGAGATAAATGTGGCATTGTCATGCACAGAAGACAAAGTGCCTTCTGAAAGTATCCAGACCCTAAACAAAATCATTTTAGTGCTTTGATATTTATTTCCATGTTAACATTCAGAAATAGTACTCAAAATGAATTACGTCTGCATGAGTTTTACATGACAAACTATAAAAAACCTAACTGAAATAAATGTTCAGACCAGGGTTGCCCAGTTCCGGTCCTGAAGGACCAGAATCCAACACAGCTTGCAGATTTCCCTGCTGAAGCACATCTTATTCAGCTAATTGCCAGGTTTAGTAGGTGTATTTAAGCATAAGTATTCTGGCCCTCCAGGATCGAAACTGGGCAACCCTGATTTTAATCTTCGTTACAGCAGACCTTACGTCAGGTGCGAAAACAGTTACCTTAATGAACTACCAAATTACTTAATTGGCCAATGAACACAATCAATGATCACAGATTTCAAGATAAATTCACCTGTATCTGTGTGGTGCCTCGTTCAGGTATTGACATCTGAAGCACGGACATCATAATGAACAAGTAACTCTTAAGCACAGTCTAATCTATCATCAAGAAATGGAAGGAGCTTTATACAACATAGAACCTGCCTGGATCTGACCATCCTTCCAAACCGAGCAACAGGGCAAGAAGGAAACTGATAAGCGATGCCACTTTGAGGCCAGCCACCTCTTTGAAAGAGGACACTGTCCGTGATGGGAGAGAATGTGCAACAGTCAACAGTTTCTAGACGATTCCATAACAGAGGCTTATATGGCTGGCCTCCAGAAAGGAACCCATTGCTTGAAAATGACTATGAAAGCTAGCCTAGCGTTTGCATCGGCCAAAAAAAATGGCAAAGATCCTGGCTAGATGAAGTGGATATTGAGCTTTTTGCAATTACAAAGTGTTATCTTTGCTGCAGACCCAACAGCAAAACGGCCAGGCAAAAGCATCCTTAGTCAAGCATGATGTTGGCAGCAGAATGCTACGGGTGGCATTCCAACAACAGGGACTGGAATAGCTTGTGAAGGTTGAAGGAAGAATGGACAGTGCAAAATACAGGGAAATGCTACAGAAAAGCACACTTTGGGCTGCAGAAGACTTAAAATCAGTGTTTCATGTTTCAGTAGGATGTGCAGACAACGATCTTAAGTCCAAAGCTAGAGTGAGCCAGTCAAAGTGCTGATCTCAATCCCATTATGACTGGAAAAGTGCTGCCCACAAGCCATCTTCAAGCAGCTGGAGAGAGCTCAAACTGGTCTGCCTGCACGAATGGGCCAAGATTCAACTGCAGGTAGATGCTTACCCAGGAAGACTTGAAGATGTGATTGCTGCCAGGTGCCTGCACAAAAACCAAAGGTTAGAATACTTATCCAAACTGCAAATTGCATATTTGTTACATGTAACATTAGGCAAACGAAATCACATGTAATGAAATGCTTCCATTAAGATGGCTGACTTTGTCAAGGTCTGAGAAATTTTACAAAGTGCTGTTCAGAATTTGCACTGGGCATTTAAAGTAAATTATGAAAAGTTAGTAATGCACACAATATTGTGATGCACATGACTGCTACCTATCCCATGCCGTAATCCATCTGAACCCTTTCCCCACCTTCTGCTATTGTAGTCGGTGCACAAATGCACTTTAACTTGCATTGCGGAGGTCACAAAGAGTCAGTCAATGTACTGGCCAGGGGTGGATAGTTCAGGTCCAGAAAGTAAAAATCCAGACCATGATTTAGTTTCAACCAGAGGCTTGAGCATAAAGAGTCACAGTCACACAGCGTACAATCCGTTGGTTGAAACTAAATGATGGTCTGGATTTTTACTTACTGGACCTGAAATTTCCACCTCTGAGTTTGCCATTTAGATTTACTCTGAGGTAAATATAATAACAGATAATAAAATAAAATCAATGCCTGAAAATCTGGTTTCTGTGACAAAACATTTTACAGCCCGTGCGTGAAATGCACATGATTTTTTAATAAAAAAAAAATAAATTGAATTATGTACAGCTGTTTTGTCGAGAATGAAATCTTATGGCAGAATAGGAGAAATAAAAAAGACCCGATTATGGCGTAAGACGTGAGAAATACAACTACGATAGCATTTGCCTCCGAGATGAGCTGCCATGTGTGCATAGCTTTGCTCTTTGAAGCCTGGTTTGTTAGGGCTAATGGCAAATTTATTCCCATTCTGATAGAGAACAGCCTGCTGGTCCCTAAGGGTTCGACAGCGCCGTTTTTTTTTTCTCTGTAACAAGTAGTGTTCACACCAGAATAAAAAAAAAAATGGAAGTCTGCCTTTTAGAAATACAGGGGAAACTGGATTCCAGAACCTGGTGGTATAATTGAAGGCCACAGAGTCATCGATTGCTTTCTATACGCTGCGGTTTGGGCAAGCTGATGGGGCCATTTTGTCTGTGCAACCTAGCTGTCACCAACTAGATGATTATGGACGAGGTGTTGCTTGGTGAAGTAAGCTGGGCCTCAGCTCGTTTGCCTTTACCGTCATCTTCCACTTAGGGGTGCAAAGACCATCTAAAGGTGTTTCCTGGTGTTGTCTTCAGGCTAAAGCAGGTGAGTCCGGTGTTATGTATCGAGAAAAGCTATTTGGTCAAAATTCAAACCTCAGATGGGTGCAGTCGGTAATGTAGGAAAGGAGGGCAAATGGCCTGCCAGATTTCTGATTGAATACCTATGAGTCACTATAGACCTCTCGTCTGTCTGTTTGGTGGCAGGGGTTAATGTGATGATGCAGCATGTGTTGAACTACCATCTATCTTGGTGCATTCATTTTTTTTTGGGGATGTCTGACACCTCTGGTTCCGTGTGTGTAGTGTTCTGGTTCTCCTTGTGTTCACCCACATCTCCTAAGGGGACTCCAGTCTGCTCCTGTAGTCCAAAGAAATGCTCGTGATCTGGCGTTTTATAAAATGCCCAGAGTGCAGCTTTTTGATGGACTGTGTGTGCTTTGTGATGGACTGGCATCCTGTCTAGCATGTCCCCTGCCTCATGTTCTTTTCTTTCTGGGCATGTACTGGATAATCAGTCATGGAAGATGGATGGATAGAAGGTGTCAGAACAATATAAAAGGAACTAAATAATTGCCACCCTCTTTTGACCTCCCTTCCATAAATTCTACTTCATTTGTTTCAGCTAATATGTGCATGATAACCTTCTGGTTTTATGTTCGTACACCTGCTTATTGCCACATTTATTGTCAAGGTGGCTATTTTATGGTAATTTATGGTTGACTATGACGGACAAGAGAAAGGAACAATGACTGAGCTTGGTTTGCGGGTTCGCAGACCAATAGTGAGTGGCAGGAGGCGGGACACAGACAGAAAAGAAAATGGAATAGGAAAAGAAATATGTGTTTTGTTGCTATTGCACCTATTTCAGGCATACTTATAGAAATGTTTGCTTTTCATGTTCATTTATAGAACGGTTGTTTAGATGTCGGGAAAAGTCGAGGTCCCTTTCCGGACGGCAGATGGTGATTGCTAAACTCCAGCAGAATGTGCAAGGAATAGATGCTTAGCTCTGCCCTCTGCTGTGTAAAGCGCTGTAGAAAGGACGGCCATCCACAAAATAACTGCAGAGATTTCCGTTTGCAACCAAGTGGCTGTTTTGCTGGCAGAGATACAGAAATTCCAAACAAAAAAAGAAAAACATAATGCTGCTCACAAAATTAAAACTGTTCTAATATTTGGAGGGATGTTTACTACTTCTCTATAGTATAATTGTGTATTTGCGTAACAAAATATTGTCGAATTTCCTTGGAGGCTATTTATTTGTTTATTTTTGTTTCATTTATTTGTCATTTGTTTTTTTAACCCAGCTAGATGCCAAACCAAGGGGATCAGAGTCTGTTCTTATCTGCTGCATATTCCGTGGGGCTTATGTTCCAAATGGAGAAAATTTATTTCAGACAACAATTTGCCAGAGAGTTTTTTTTTTCCCCATACCTACGTCAAGGTGAAGACTAGTGTCAGTTATTGATCTCTGAATGGTACACAGTGTGCAAGCCTGCTTCTTAGGTCCTTGGACAAGGGGAACCAATCAATCAGAGAGCTATAATTCAGATTCTCACTCAAACTGAGTTTCAAATACTAAGAGAAATTTATTGGCATATTATTGGCATGTACTCTGTGGGGGTTTCCAAAATGCTGTTCTTTTAGTCCTTTTCGGAAAAATTGTCCATTTTTGATGCCATTTTGTTTTGTGTGTGTAGGCTAAAAGTCCGTATAATGTACATAGAATTTCACTGCGTTTTCCATCCATTTTAAAACATCTAATAAAAAAGGCTCTAAAAGAACTGGCTAAATTAGTGACAGTATGGATATATTTTATTTTGAGACCCTAAGTGCTTAGTTAGCACAAAAACCAGTACACACCATGGCTTTTGAAACTGACAAGTGTAAACCCCCACAGACATACCAACACTGACTTTCTGTTGTCCTTCTGCACTTTATTTCATATTTTAAAGCATCCTGGCAAAGATTTAACATATTTGTAGTCATCAGAATTACTCATAGAATAAATATAATGTACAAATCAAAATTGAGTCATGACTAATGTGCTGGTAGGCTACTTAAAATAATTTATTAATTCCAAGCAGTGTTAATTATTGCAAGATTAATATATTGTTGTAGTATTTTTGACACTCGCATGTGTTAATAAATAAATGCAATGCTTATATGCTCATGTAATATATAACGTAATGACAACAGTGAAGATTCAGGAAAATTTCGGTTATGATGACAAACGAATAGCTATAACCACACGTCGGCATTGCCGGTGGCTTCGCCGTGATCGCTAAAGACGCAGGATCTTGACCGCCTCCTGTACATGGTGGCCCCAGGGCCTCTCCTCTTGATGAGTGGCAGGTAGATGTTGGACTGGAGAAATCTTGGGTAACAGTCTTTTTTCATTAGGCTATAGACTTTGCTCTGGGCCAGGTCGAAGCAGGACACCGTCGGACGGCGGAGGTTCTGCTGGATCGTCACCTTCGTAGGGTGGTCGATGTTTATCTGCGAGGCGGGGGAGGAGAGGGGAACTTTAGAGAGCTGCTACACGCCCAAAACCCCGAAGTATGACTCAGGAAGTCGAGTCTACCGCAGACAAACCTTACAGCTGACATTATGCTTCTCTTATATCATTCAGAAGACTGAAACTGTATATGGAATAAGGGTTTATCTCTTATCTGGAGCATGGAAATAATGTTTTGAAACGGAAAAATCCTTTTGTCTGGGTCATCCCATCATTAGCATAGATTATGTTTTAATGTTGCAATTATGTTTTCAGAATAAGTATGTAGGACACATCTGTGATATTCTGTTGGAACAGGGTGGAAGCAATTTGGCTGTCCGTTTTCTTTGACCAAATGCGATAAAACAGACTAATACAGATGCATTAACTTTTTAAGATTAGGCAGTTTCAGAATGTAGGGGCGGGTTATTAATAGGATGATGGTTTCCGAAAGAGAGAACCAGTGGTGAGTCTTACCTCTTTTGGGGCGTCTGCCTCAATGAACAAAGCGTATATCGTCTTGGCCTTGCTGAGACGCTTACTATCAGAGCGGGTGCTCTTGTAGTCATTACATGCCAACCAGAACTCAATGTTCTCTTCGCTAAATTCCGACCTCAGGAACTGGCTGAACATTTCCACTCCATCTGCATTGCAAAGGGCGAGACGCGGTGTGACCTTACTGTCGGCGCTGTTTAAATTTCCATAGATTTCCCCGGAAACTGCGCAACAAATACATCTGTGAAAGACTGGCAGAGGAAGTCTTTTGAACCCCGTTTTGAGGTTAATGTTTGCAATTTGTACAGAACAAATTGGAAGGAATAAGATACAAATAGAATTTGTTTTCCTGGTTTCCTAAGCAGTGCTGGCTACAAGGATAGTGTGCTTTGTGAAGTCACCAAATCTAAGATTTCTATTAAAAACATTCATTTCAGATGCTTTATTGTATTTTTGACAGGTTAACAGCTTGAACTGTGCCTTTAGGCCTTTTTTTAGTCAGAGGAAAAAGAGGTTTGTGATAAGTATTCAGATGCATCTTTCATCAGTGAGTATAGTGTGCCATGCTTACATTGGATTGCATTTTCGATACTGGTATGTCAGTCTATTAATTGTATTTTTATCAATTTTTGATTTAAAAAAAAAAAATGATTGTGAATGTACTAATTGTGACTTAGTGCTTATGAGAAAAATAATAATGACCTGGATGACTTAGCAGTTCTTCAAAGGAATCGCCCCATTTTAAAGCTTGTTCTGGAGAAACACTGTAAAAAAGATGGGTAAAATAGTGAATATGCTATGGTTATAAACACTCAGACTTTCCACTTAAATGGCTGTCGTCCTGATAAACAGCATTTCCTGTGCTTCTGAGGTAAACCTCTTTCCACTGAACAATGACGTTCACTTGATGGCTGTCGCCCTGTGTCATATCAAGACCCCTTCTGGCATTTGCCAAAAAAAAGGAGGCAGTTTCCTTCAGGAACATGACGACATATGATAACAGAGTATGTACCGTCAGTTTTAAATCAGATAATGCCCCATGTTACTGAATGAATCCTATTATCAAAATAAGGTCAACAAGGATTATGTTAATATTTGTACTTATTCAAGAACACATTCCAGTTCGGATAAGAACAAAACACACTGATTTATGTTAAGGCCATCGGGAGATTTGGAACAAACTTCCGAGCTTAATTTAGGTTGGCATCATAAACACTAAGTCATAAAACATCCCAAATCGGGCAACGAGGAAACAATTGGCCTCTTCGCACGTGTAATACTTCTCGTGCACTTATGTAGGTCGGACTGATAATGCCTGCGCAGGAGAAACTGTTCCAGCATGCACCCCCAATTCAAACTGTGCATTTGATAGCTGGACTGTGCAGATGTTGACTGCAGGATTGATATTTCTGTTTACGAGCTGGACCTCTTGAGATATATACTTGTATTTCTTTTCCTGCTCTGAGGCTTCTCGACGCATACAGCGATCGGTGCCGTAGTACGGATGCGAAAGAGGTTCCCGGCCACTTGGGCCGTGTGGTTCTCACAGGCGACTGCAGAGAGGGCCACAGCACGCGTGGCAAAGCTGCTCTCGTGCTGCGGACGTGCACACTCTCGGGCGAGGAGTCGCGCTTACTTGCTGTTCTTTGTGGTCGCCTTTTTTTCCGGGCTGACATTTTCGTGAGAACCCGACTTCGTGAGTAGGCGGCTTATTCTGCTTCTTTTATCCTTGTCGTCTTTCCTACGAGTGCGAAAAAAAGAAGAGGAAAATTAAATAAATTCATGGCTTTTTATAAACTGCACTCATTCCACTTTCCTTACAGAAGCAATTGAAACATATAAAGACTTTTTCAAGTTGAGCAAAGTGAGGGTAAAATAGAAAGAGGTCACAGAAAATCCATCTTCTTCATGTCAATCTTGTTCACATTGGACCATAGAAATTCCACATTGGCACGAACAAAGGCTCATTTCCTTAAATCAGATAGAAATTCCTAACCCGTAGTAGATATGGGCACAAAGACATTGCTTGAGGACTGCAAAAATTTGAAAACCATCACACACGCCGTACACACAAACGTTCAGCTATGGAGTTTGCATTCATAGCTTAAACACTTTAAAATAAGAATTTAATTTGCCTATTTGATTTTTACAGTCTTTAATAAATACACATATTCTTCTAAATTCTACTTGAGGTAGCCCAACACATTCCTTCGTCCTATCACATTGAATTTTTTCATCCCTGTGACTCACATTGCCCTTTTTTTCGAAGTCTGTGTTCCAGCAGCTCAGTAGTTCTGTCTTAGAAACTCACAGCAAAGAAGCAACAAGCAAAACTAATACAGGCACTTCTGTGAATTCGTGAAACAAACATGGCGTGTGACTCATCACAGTCATGAAAGTTCGCCGTGCAGCACAGAAAATAGGAAGTTTCCTCGACTCCTAGATCAGCAAAGCAGCAGACAAACAGCAACTAGTTTGGCAAACATGCACACTAGGAGATCCGCTGCTTTATGTTCTTTTAAGGGGTGCCAGTGTGACTTATTCTGACCTACCTAGATCTGTTGTCTTGCATTCTGGCGACTGGTAGATCCTTCGGACCGAGTATTTTGAAATACGCTTCCTCCTTCGGGGCAGAAAAATTCAATTGAGGAAATAGAAAAACAAAAGTCTCCATGGTCTTCCTAGTCGTTTTGCGGCACTTTTTGCTCTGACTGCTAATGATTTGTGTTTCCCCTCCATCATAGAATGAGAATCCTTCGCTTTTAAAGGCACTTGCTGTTTCCCCACCTGTAGCACAACTTCCTGCCCTTGGAAGTGTCATCACATTTACCAAATCTCCACAGACGAAGAATTTCCCACCAGACCAATGCCTTACTGACAACAATAACTGGGTTATATAATTTTTAATTCTTTTCTACTTTGGACACAAATGCACATAATCTTGTCTTTTACTTTGTCTCCTGACTTAAAAAGCAAATAACCCTAACCCTATCCAAATTAATATTTTGTCCAGCAGATTTATGGGACAACATGCAAATGCTTCACACCTCAATTAGAATCAGGCCATTTAGCATTTTCAAATCATGTGGCACTAAGCAATATAGGGATGGGTTACTAAAAAGGGAACAATGACCTGTTTCATAGTATATATATATACACATATATACAATATATATATATATATAAGCAATTAGTGTCAGTGAGTCTGTGTCCATGTCACTGGAAGATGAAAAGCACAAAGACTTTAAAGCACAACAGCTTTGTTACTTTGCTACAAGCATAGATGATTGTTATAATGACTGGTGTTAATGTAGTTCGATTTACTAAAAATGCAATGTAGTGACCGCAATAAAAACTATAAGGAAAAAGTGTGTGTGTGTGTGTGTGTATATCTGTTTGCGTGTGTCCTCAGCTCACCTAACATTATGCAATGTTACAATGAATACATGCTAACATTATACAAGACAGTAAAAAGTAAAAAATTTGGGGATGCTAAGCCACCTGTGGACATGATACGTTATACAGTCTAGGAAAACAGCCGGTGCAGTAAATGGTGCATATACACGTCCTAATGCAGGTTCGGCCCTTACAGTACGGCGTCTATGTTCATGTCCCCGTGTCACATATTTGATTTCCTTGCCTGTCCCTGCTAAAAGGAATTCTTTCATTTTCGTCCCTTGCTGTCCACAGGGTCACTGTGACCCCTGAAATGGATCTTAATTCGACATGTATACATTGCGGTCAGTAGCCAGTATCCATTGCAGACGGCGTGTGGCTCGACCAGGCTTTGACTGTTTGTAATTGGGAAGCTGGGATGCTGACGTGGGCCACTTCAGCAAGGCCCTTAAGCACTGATTGCTTTAGGAGTAGCGGATAAGCTGGTCTTGGGTTCAGACCCCAAGCTTTGCTCTCACTTGTGTGTTTGTCTCGAAGGAGAGCAAGAAGAGTATGCAAAAAAATAAAGTGTATCGCTGTACTAATATAAATTAGTAAGTAAGGCTTCATTTATATTGCCAGGATGTGAGAAAAGAGCCTGAAAAGTGCGATTGCAGATTTTTGCAGATTAATTTACTTGGGGTGGGGGGTGTTTCTGGTCATTCTTCTGCAGACGACGGGTGGCACCACGTATGCACGCGGCATCTATGGTCTGAGCTGGGCCTGCAGGCCTCACTCACACCATGGAGGATAATGGAGGTGCCATCAGTTTAATTTCGAGATTTTCACATGGTGCTCTTGTTTTGCATTGATGCTATCTGATTTCGGTTTGCCTCTGAATGAAGAAGCTAACCAAGAAGAACTTTTAAGATCAATCACAGGAAGGGCTTTGAGTAGCATTCTTTTTTTATTCATAGTCTCTGCAGCCTGTCACAACATTTCATTGTCATCCCCTCTTTGTTGGGAATGAATTTTAGCATCCATCAACTAATGGATAATACGGTGGTTTCATTGATACGGACACGCTGAATGACTCCTAATTTTAGATTACACAGTATCTGTGCTCTTGTAAAATATGTACCAATGCCTGATGTGCACCCTGGAGATGTGTGAAATCACCTCGTCAACAGCTGCGAAGATGGATGCCACGGCCAATGATTACATAAGGAGATGGCTGAGCTTGCCTCAGTGTCATTTAGACGCCGAATCGTTTGGGTGGAACACGTTACGTAAGTGTCCTTGGGCTACAAGCAGGAGATAAGCAGACTGGTGTTGGAGCTACGGGAATCAACAGACCAGTTTGTGGGGACTGACAATACCCTGGTTTAAGAGGTTGGTACCTGGAAAAGAGACTGTGGTTATCCAGGGTTTTGCTAGGCTGAGAAACCAAGAAATTGTTAGTGGAATTCAACTAGGAAGAGTTGGCTTTGCATTTACATAGTGGTACCTCATCTGTGGTCAGCAGCCTCTAGAAAAGAGTGGAAGGAAGCTACTGGTCTCACAGAAGTAGCCTGGATAAAGGATAAATGACACTAGCTCAGTGTTTCCCAAACTGGTTCTTGGACCCGCAGACAATGCACATTTTTGCTCTCAGGAGCTGGGAAGGAGCAAAAATGTGTACCGGCTGTGTATCCCCAAGGACCAGATTGGGAAATACTCCAGTAGCTCATAGAAGTCAGCCAGCGATTACAAGGTCACTGGACAACCTGGGAGAGCACATTTGGCAGAACAATGAGGTGAGCCGACCTGTAGAAAGGACCACAGGCAAGGTCATGCTTCAGATCCCCCAAGCCCTGACACCATGTCTCAACGGGAAGGTCAGTATAGATAAATGCTTCCCTAGAGATGCCCCAAGACCAGGTCTGTAGCATATTTTATCAGGTTATTAGATTTCCTTAGCTCAAAGGGAGTACAGTTGGCACCATGACCAGGTCCTATGCAAGCTGGTGGAGGTCATGGATATGTGCCGAGTCAAGGCAAACCAAGATTACCACCTCCCACAAGAACATCTCATTAACTTTATGAAGCCAGGAGGGGTTCCAAAGGATGCCATGCTGAGGGGAGCAGAAAATAACCTGGCTACCTGAAATGATTGGACGATGAGAATAGACTTTAGCCAGAAGCTGCGTTCTCTGCACTGAAATCATCACCAGTCTCCTTAAGACCTGACTTTGTGGTGTGGACTGTAATAATTAAGAAAGTTATAGTTATAGAGCTTACGATCCCTTGAGAAGGACTGGTGGTTGCAGATGAAAAGAGGAAGAGCTGGTGGCTATTTGCTGGAGAGGGGATAGAAAGTGTCAGTTACCCAGTGGACGTGGATTGCAGAGGCTTTGCGGGAACGTCTGCTCAGCGTCTATTGAAGGACAGTAGAGTATCAAGAGCTGAAGCTAAAGAGACTGAAGAAGGTGGCCTAGTAGGCAGAAAAGCTTGAGGAGGGCATAATTCATCACAGATATCAGGTAGCAGGAGACTGGTGGTGTGAGGTCTTACCCCACCCGGTTATGTTATGCGCAGCTAAGTTACAGTTGAGGAAGTGAAGCTGGGTTTGATGGTATCAAGAGAAGCAACCCAGGGAGTTGGCGTTTGATGGAAGGTGCGACACAAAAAGAGAACCAACGTCAATAGAAAGGAAGCATCGCGTGTCTAGCTGGGGGGGCAGGAACACCTGCGCCGCTGTCATGAGCTGATGAGGGGTGAGTCATCGATGGGGAACGGCTTTCGGCCAATGACCTTAGAGCTGGACGCGGGTAATGGTGGAGCTGTGACAGTAGGTATGACCTTTACCAGTGTGTCCAACTTTTAAGGAATCATTTCTACATTTTGTCTCATTTTAAAGGATTTTTTAATGACTAACACAAGTGCCAGGCCTAATGGTTGGATCTGGTTCATACAACAAACCCCTGACTGCTTGATGATAGTGACTGCGTAAGCACTGTAGAATCACACTTCCAGCACTGAGTATTCTAACCATGCCCTTGGCTCTGGATGGGTTTCTATCTTCTCCCTGTGCTTTCACTAGTTTTGCTCTGGCTTCGTGGATTTCCTCCCACAGTCAAAAAGTATGATATTTAAGTAAAGTGATGACTAATAAAGTTGCTGGAATAGGCTCCATGTTCACTGCCAGCCAGTACTGGCTGGATGGGTGGATTCAACTTCTCATTTTTTCGCCAGAAGTTCAAATGGTTACAAAAACCACCAGCGGTTAGATGTCTACTGTATGGCATCAGATCCTTCACACACAATAAGCATTTTAGAAAACAACGTTCATGTGCAAAGTGCTCTTCAGGCTTCGACGTTAATGATATTGTCAACTTTCAACATGTTAACCCTTCCAGATGTGGTCGTTTTTACGCAAAATGTAGCTTGGAACAGAGCACCTGTAGGTAGTTTTTACCGTACCTGCCTCCTTTTTTCTTTAAACGCAAAGCACTTTACTGTACCTGATGCTGCGCCTTTGTGTGGGAGCTTCCCCTTCGCAGCATACAAGAAAACCGTTAGCTTCCAGGAAGTCACTGCGCATGAGATACCCGGCACCGATAGCTGCCACACTGAGAGCTAAACTGGTATTGCGGTTAAGTTTGACATGTACCGTTTCAGCATGCTCTGGGTTAATTCAAGCACGGTTTCGGTTGCCAAATCCCATTCAATAGCGGAGCACTAGATGAAAGCGCGCCGTAAGTCTTAAAGATGTGCCAAAGAAGTTCACAACTGGGTGAATCTTTCGTCCAAAATTGCAAATAGGGAAATGGATGTCATAGAAAAAACAATTCACCATTTGCTATTAGAAAATATAATGCTTTCCATTGCTTTAAAACTCCTCTTTCTGAGATCACTGCATTACATTCGAAGGAAGCACCACGTTTTCTGGCGAGTAGGTAATTGAAGATATGATCATACTTGTCTCGTGGCTGATTTTGTGAGCATAAAGATCGATTTGATTAATGTTTCCTAAATGGGTTCTGTCCTGGCTTCTCGTCACCAGACGTTTCCTGTGGTGGGTCATTCTGTCTTGTCAGTTTGACGAGAGTGAGATTGGTCAGCGAGCTTGCGGCTCTGCATGAGAAGCATCAGCGAAGCCACGTTTTGCAAGGAAGAGCAGCCCTCACTAGTTAGGCTGCTAGCGTCGCACGCGACCTTAATGCAAGGGATGCGGCCAGCGAATGTGATTCTGTCACACACCAAGGCACAACCTGAGCATCATGGGTAAGGACATTGCCAAGGTGACAAAGATCCAGATGAACTAATGATTCTACTACTACTACTACTACTACTACTACTACTACTACTACTACTACTACTAATAATAATAATAATAATAATTAATATTATTATTATTATTATTACCTGTCGTCCGTCCATTGGTCCAAAGGTGTACGGACCAGGGGGGCTGGGGGGATGTGTAGCCTCCAGTATATAATTGGATCCATTCATCCTCCCAGTAAATAGACCTCTGTATATAAATCATTCACTTGTGGCCCCCCAATATCAAACTGTCACCCATCCATCCATCCATCATGCGGCCGCTTATCTGGATAAGTTAAGCCTGAAGTTTTATACTGTTTCATAGCACTTACATCTTATTTGTAGCTCATTAAATTGGTTGTACATACAGTCCTGTTCAAGATCTGTGGAAGTGTTGCTACGGTGTTTCTTACGCACAAAATACCGTAATGTGCGTTGCTGTCAGCTGATGCTGCTAATAATGGCTAACAATCAAAGGGCTAGAACTGTTTCAGAAAATAGGTTTTCTTGCTTGGCAGGGATAGGCTGGCAAGTTGTTGCAAGATCGATGGATAAAACAATACCTTAAAAAAAGAAATAATAGTCATGAATTTAAATTTACCCCATTTGGCCTTCTGTGTGTTTAATCATGCCTGGGGGGAAGGGGGTTGGGCAACCAGTTGGCCTTTCTCTCCCTACATGGGAGTTCTTAGTTCCTCTCCACTGTTGTTTCCTGGCTTTCATTCTTCCTGTCTTCCCTTTTTTCATGCAGCATATGGTACTGAATTGAATATGTCAACAGAGCTGCACGTGACCATTGTCTTGTGTATGTATCTATGTATGTGAGCACTGACTGGGTCGGGGGGCTCCAGATCTTATTCTGGAAGCTACGGGCACAAGGCAGGGAATAACCCAGGCTGGGGTGCCCAGCCATTGCAGAGCACGCACATACACACACTTCACCTTAGCCTGTTTGGCACGGGGAGAACATGCATACTCTTACAGCCATGGCAGGGACTCGACCCACCCCAGGGGTGCTAGGCCACAGTGCTAACCACTGCACCCTCACCCCCCCCCTCCCCACACAGCCAGCCCACCCTACTGGTGACATAGGCAATTGCCATTTGATTAGGGCGAGTGGGGGAAAAATCATAAGAATGGCTAGGGCTCCATTCGGTGACATCACGGCTATTTACACTAGTTTTAATGTTTCACTACTTATCTTGTGAAACAGCTGCCAGCTGGCTAGTTAGCTGCCAGATTCCCTGGGCTACTGAAATGTTTTTATTATAAATGAATTGACAAATTTTAGTTTTTTGCTGCTCTGGGGAGTCGGGGGTGGGGGCAGAATACCCAGGGTTGGACGTGCACCCCATATTTGGTTAAATAAACCTAATTCTATAATTAATTTGGACATTTGTGGAACGCAACCTTTTTGCCAGTCAGGGATAATTGAATGTGTATGAGACAAGTCGGTCTTTTATTTGCCCAGTCAAGAGTCAAATTGTGCTGCCCTATTTATGTGGAGGGGCCCTGTTCCCTGCATTAAAAATACCCCCTTAATGATAATTATATAGGCTTCAGCAGAAGCACAGAGTACCCCTGCTGACATGCACAAATTACATCTGAACCTTTCACTCTTAAGCATTACAAGAGAGGAAGCCATTCAAAGAGGAACCGAGCAATGTGGTGTAATGCGTCTGTCCAAATGCGTCTTTCTGAATGCGTTTTTATTACTGCTACAGGTATAGGCCTGTGGTATTTCTCCAGCATGGCTGCAGTATTACAGCATACTCGATGCATTACCGCTTGAAGTCATCTGTCAAGTTTTAACATCCCCCATCATTCTGAATCTTAATAGCCAATTTCTATTCTGGGAGCACACATTTATTACACACAAGTATGTCAAATTAAGAATGATTGTAGTTTTGGTAGCACCTTTTCAGAAAATGACCAGCATTATTTTTATTTTATGTTTATGTTGTTTTATGTATTTTATGTTTAGTTATGTTATTTTATTTTATATTTTATGACGTTATTTTTCCCTGTTAAAAAAAAAACATTATTATTAAGCATGCATGTGCCACACAGACTCGGTATCACTGGAAATAATTTTCTTTTATGAAAGTTAATACGTTCAAAGAAGAAAATAATGATGTATTCAAAGAAGAGAATAATTATGTAAATTATACATCAAATGTGCAGGCAACAGGGTCCTTCTTTTTGTTCATGGTGTGTTTGGAAATGTTTGCTTTCAAAGCACAAATTAACCCAAGTCTGGTTAACAATGTAGCGTTAGGTAATTTCCTTGGTCTGAAGGTCTTCCCCTCAAAGGACAACACCTGCGTCAAAGCCGTAGGTGTAAAGATGAGTGCATACCTCTGTCACTGTGAGCCGTCATCCGCACGCTTCCTGTGTTGGGTGTCGCTGTAGAGCAGTGAAAGGGGTAGTGGTACTCAGGCTTAACGCAATGGAAATTAAAGGGATTCTGCATTATCTGGGCCTTCTTGGTCCAGATGGCCAATGTAGTACAGCAGGGATCAAACCTGGCTCATCCTCACTGTACTGTTAAACTCATCTTAACCTCTACGCCACTGGGGAGGCATAAATTAAAGTCTGAATGTACCGGAAACCGGAGTACCCGGAGGAAACCCCACAATGGCATGGGGAGAACATGCAAACTCCACACACATGGAACTGAGCAGGATTCGAACCCCAGTCC
>JAODKL010000044.1:7313031-7351986 GCA_026780765.1 Petrocephalus schoutedeni
TTTTTCTCAATATATTTGAACTCAATCACTTGAAACTGGGCAGAGTGTATTCAGCCTGCTCACCCTGAGATGGACTGGCATACCTACTGGCATACCCTTTTGGATGTTCCCCGGCCTTGTGCCCAAGTGTAATCATATACAATCTAGAAAGGAAGTTAGAACTTTCCAATGCATTACTAGGTCTTAGATGGTTATTGTTCATGGATACCCCCATTTATAGAGGGTTTATTAAAATTTACCTCATACTTACATGGTAACAACTGCCACAGGAACTGTTTTCCTTTACTGTCATGATACATCTACTTAAATATTGGATACATTCTTGCAGATGTTTTTTCTAATTGACTCAGGAAGTAAGCTGAAACTGCACTGTAAAAGGAAGCTTTACTTCTTTCCATGGTATTACCAGGCCCTTTTCCATGCAGTCAACACAAGCTAGTATTATAAATATTCCACAATGTAAAGCATGACAATTTACTCAGTAAGTAAGCAGCAACTGTACTGTAAAAAAAGCAATCTTTAACAAAAACACAGCCCTTTAAAATATATTTGAAATATGAATTAAAATTTTATTACAGCACAGTAGTGTGGGCCAATAGATTTTTTCTTTAATTTTGCAGCTGTGGTTTCTCTCTATTTACTTAAGTAATACCTACTTATTACCTGTGGTAATTAACCAATAGTGTACAGACGCTCTCTGGGTTACGACGGTCCGTGTCACGATATTTCAACTTCACAATGGATATTCCCATCATATATTTATTCAATAAATTACATGAGATATTCAGCACTTCATTATGAAATAAGCTTTGCATTAATAATTTTGCCCAACTCGTACATTGGTGTGTGTTTTTTTCATTTAAGTATATGCATGTTTGCTTTGTGTTATTTATCATATTGCCACATCAGAACTAACGCTCAGTTGTGTCTCAGTGTATTTTGTCATTATTCTGCGTGTTTGCATTATTTTGAAGGCTTAATGTAGTTAAATTTCTTACATTCTCCAATGTACAAGGGTTGCATAGAAAATTAATCGTTCTGAGGAAATGGACTTGGCATTAATCCTGTGCATTTATATGGAGTTCCACTCGAGTCATTTTGTGACACGCGTAAAATGATTTTTTTTTCCTCTAAAAAAACCTCTCGTCGAGGAACATTTCTCACATCTATCACATTTAGCATCAAGTTGCCTGTATATTTTCTTAATTGCTGACATCTCGGTTTTGCCTTTTCCAAAAACTTGCGTTGGCCTTTCGTAATATTTGCATAAAAAGGGGGCAGTCTCCACTGCCCCATTCCTCTTCGCCACGATGAAGGTGCAAATCACACCAGTAAACACGTGAAAGCACTGACCCTGAACCCCTATCCGGGAAACGACGCATGCGGAAACTAATTTGAATAGTTCCAAAAAAACGTGTCTAATGAAATAGTAAAATATGAGAAATGACAAATGCAATTAACAAAATTTCCTTCAGGCCAGTTTGTGATTTAATTTTCTCTGCCTCACTGTTTACTGTGTTCTCAGATCAGTATCACTGGGCCTCAGCTTTTTGTTAAATTTTTTCTCTCTGCATGCTGGTGTGGTACATGCATATACTTGGATATTTCTGTGTATAATGCCTGAGCTTCATGAGCGAGATCGTGCTGGCTTTACAGCATCAGCCCCTGTAGGAAAGCTGCAGTTTTGGCAGTTATCCCACTGAATGTCAGTTTTTGACCTTGCTTATTCTTTCGCAAATATTGCTTGGCACACCAACACCGTTTTCCAGTATCGTTGACAAATACGGTCCGACTCGAGCAGCTCTTGAATTCCCTGGTCAGCCGCTACGTCCTCTCAAGCCAATGATTGTGGAGTTTCCTCAGTTAGATTTGGGCTCAAGCAAATGCCAGTGCACCTTCACATTTTGTACTTCTATTTACCGAAATCCAGTTGGTCGATGAAAGATGGAACTCATTTCTCCCCCCCCTTTTTTCCGTCGCTATTTTGTATGAATTATGTCATCGCAAGATATAAGTGAATATTCCATGTGACCTTTAGCGATTTCCAGAATTGCAGCTTTATTAATTTCAACTGAACTGGTTTTATTTAGATAAGGCTAATGGGATTTATTCATAAAGCATTGCTCCATAATTTTCGAAGAACGACTATTAGGGATAGCTAAAGGATTGCTCCGAATATTACCTTTCTGCAGTTAAAGGTTTCTATGATTAACTTACTGATGGCCACATTTCAGCACAGAAGAGTATTAAAAAAATCTTTCATTAGATACAAAATGGCAAGGTGTCTATCAGAAAAGATGGCACTTAACTGATTTTCTTTGTATGTCCCTTACCGAATCTTCTCAATTACTGCTGGTTTTGACAGTGTTGGCTGCTTGTTACCAGTGTACAAAGAAAGAACACGTTTCTCAGTATGGCTTCATCATCACTCCTCAGAGAGTATCATTTACCCCCGGACACGGCTTCTTGAAGTGGTGCTTTCACACTCTCGGACAAGCGTGTCATTTTGCTTATTTTTTTTATCAGTGTCTCCGGTGAAATGAAATGACTTTGGTATATAGCTTGTCAGACGGTAATGGATCGCTAAACTTTTTATCCATTTATAGTCGATAAAAAGTCTGCTCCCCGCCCTGCTGGTGAAATTATTAGCGTTTCGGCACTTATTTGCGTGCAGATCCGTGTCTGCTTGTCAGCGCCGCTTTCTCATAGCCTCCACTTAGCTTGCTGGCCCACATCCCCATGCGCTTTACTGTCTGCAGGCCACCACACCCCCCCCACCCCACCCCACCCCACCTCGTTCCTCTGTACCACATCACAAGTCGTCTGCTTTTGATCTTCCAATGCTTTTTTTTTCATCTGCAATCAGCATTGTGTGGCCATTGTTCCAAGGTCTCACACCCCCCTCCTTCCTGCTTTGTTTGAACCGGCTCCTGCGGTGCGTCCTCTCCACATTTATATACAATATAATGTGTGTCTTGTTTTGTTCTTTTGCAAGATGAACAGCCAGAATATCTCAGTGCCTTATTTAAATTCATGCATCCACCCATCCATCCATCCATCCAGGTTTTTACCCATCCATCCAGCCATCCGGGACAGGCTTGTAGCGAGTCTGGAGTTTATCTCAGGAAGCACACCCTGCATCAGATGCCATTTAGATTGTGGGAAAATACACAGAACTGCACTGTAAATAATTCCCACTGCTTGTCCATTTGCTATGAAGTGATTGACGACTTAAGCAGAATAAATAGTCGGAGAATAATTCAGTTTTTATGAAGTTCTCTTTATTAATTCAGAAGTACAATGGCCCATGAAAACAAGCCATTTCAAAAAAGACCGACTACTTTAATATCTGTGGTCTTGTGTTTACTGAAATAGTTATTATTGCACTCTGTGTATACAGTTCGGTTTAGAAGATATTTGCTTGAATAAAAACCAATATAATGCAGTTGAAAAGGGTGGCATTTCTGTGCAAACATCTTCTGTACCCTTCCTTGTACATAGCAGATCATAATTTGAATTTGAGCAAAGTGTAAACAAAATGTTATTTTGTTCTGCTTAGAGCTGCTGCAGCCAAGGCACTTGCACACATCCTGAGTTGTTCAGCTGAATAAACATCGCAGCAGGAATCTGCATCTGAAATCCTCCATTAGTTAACTTGATGCACACAGGTTCAGAAAGATGCTGAACGAATACGTGAGCCGAACTTTAACCTGTGTGCAAATATCGAACGACCTGCCGTCAGCCTGCCAGCCGTGATCATCTGGAATTTGAACGGTTCATTAATTGTTACTTTGTCTCGTTTAGCTACGGAGGCCCAGTGACGAGATTATTGATATCAATCTGTCTCCGTTTACTAGAATCATGTGCCGTGTGAACACGTTGGAGGCGTAATGACATTTCATCCAGTGCCAAAATTGACCAAATTCATCACATTTACAGACCATAAACAAATCCTGGCCAAACATGGCAGGCTGTTTCAATCAAAAAAGCAGTAAGCTTTCCCAAGGGAACATACGGCTGAAAATGAATGCTCCCCAATTAAAACCCCCGTTGTCTTCTCATCCATCTGACGTTCCATTTATTTATTTATTCTTCTTTCATGTGATAAACAGTCAGGTGGCGTAATCGGGGCTAAATATCGTCCCTCAGAATCCTTTCGTTTACTTTGAATCCCTGCCTGCTTCTCTAGGGAAAACGAGCCTGGTGGAATAGCAGAAGGGAAAACAATGGTAAGGATCTGCACAAAAAGTGCATTCGTATTAAAGCTTTCTGTCTGAATGCTCTTGAATTGTCACTGCCTTCCTGACTCACCGCCTGCTGTCGTTAATGGCCAGAAAATGTCTTTTGTGAAAACATAAATTTGAGTCTACGTGTAATGGTTTTAATCAGGCATCAGCATTTTAAGGTGGTTTCGAATACTGCAATTAAATGCTCGTAACGATTAACTCAAAATTTCCTTATTATTTTCCTTTTCTGACCATTGATTAATGGTCTTGTTGTTCCTTTCTCCTGCCAATCAGGGGTCTACAGCATGTGCTCAGTCAGATTCTGGGCTTCTACAGGGCAGCCAATTAGCTGTGTTGCCATGAATAATGAGCAATCATCCTGTACAACTGTTACAGATTTGATAACGTGAAACACCGGTTAAAAGAGCCTAGAATTTTTTTTGTAAACATAAGAAAGCAGAACGTGGATACTGCTGTTAGGATTGAATAGCAAATTTATTTGAATTTATAGGGCTCTTTATACTACAATTTTATTTAAGGGCAAGGAATTGTCAGAGTCAAGCAACTAATTAAATTAATTGTGCAGGAGCTAAGGTACAATGAAAAACAGGCAGAGTTCCCCACCCCCCGGTCAAGAGTTCTGTACCTTTGTTGCAAAATTTATAAATAAACAGGCCCCCTTTAATGTTGCAATTCTCTAATGCTTTGAGCTGTGAAATTAGCGCTGCTTTGAAATTAGCAGTCTCTGTGAATTTAAATAATTTTTGGAATGGTTAATAAGATGTCAAACCATTCAATAAACAGCGAGAGGCTGCATGACTCTGGGTAGCTATTTGTGCCCAGAGTATGCCTTGCTATTTTTTATCTAGTCTTGTCCTTTTCTATTTTCTTGCCTCTGTTTTGAATAAAAAAAAGTAATATGAATTGTCGCTGCAGCAATTCTCAGGTTAAGCCCTGCGCTAGACCTACCTGGCCTTTTAATATGAACACAAAGCTAGAGCTATTAATGTGACTCATCTACAAAAGAGATGAAAGCTTTATAGGGCATTAAATGCATTGTAAATAAGTGATGCAGGGATGCAAGGTGAAACCTGAGGATGAAATCATAATCAGGTGTCCTTCATCCCCCGACCTTACAGTTATACCTGTGTCCGGATTATAGGCGAGCTCTGTGTACGTCCATGTGTAGACTACAGCAATATTATTTGTTTATTTTCAGCTTTTTTTTTTATTACTAATTTTGAGAAAAAGACTTGCCGTAGGAAGTCCCTTATGCAAATACAAGCTTTTTCAGTGTATTAAACATTGTATGCTACTGTATTACCAGTCTAGCACAGGGGTGGGCAATCTAATCTGCAAAGGACCAGTGTGTTTGCAGGTTTTTAGGAGAACGTTTAGGCCAGCTGTTCAAACCCAGGGGTGAGGACTCTTCAGCCGATCAGCCAATCAGGAACTTGCAGGGAAAAACCACATACACAGTGGCCCTTTCTGGATAAGACTGCCCACCCCTGGTCTAGCATGTATTGAGCCATGAAACACATGTACATTTTAGTATTGTAATCCATTTCCGTAGCATGCTCCCAATATCCATATTTGTGAAGTCAAAGAAATTTGAAAAGCATTTGATAAAACACCTGTCGGGGTGGTGCACTGGTTAGCACTGTTACCTCGCACCTCTGGGGTCAGGGGTCAAGTCTACCCCCCAGTTTCCATGTGTGCTCCATGAGTTTGCATGTTCTCCTCATGTCATCGTGGGGTTTCCTCCAGGTACTCCGGTTTCCCCCCACAGTCCAAAAACATGCTGAGGCTAATTGGAGTTAACAAATTGCCCATAGGTGTGCATGTGTGAGTGTGCCCAGAGATGGGCTGCCCCCCCCCCCCCATCCTGGGTTGTTTACCGCCTCGTGCCCGTAGCTTCCGGAATAGGCTCTGGACCCCCCGCAACCCAGAAGGATAAGCGGTTTCAGAACATGGATGGCATTCATCTGTCTTAAGGTGTGGTGCAACTAAAACAGACTCGCATTAGTATGTTCTTTTAAAAAGTTTTACTAATAATTCCCTTATTAAAATGTCAAGCTTTACAGTTGCATGGTTCCAGTTTTAAAGGGCTGCAGGTATTCTGATGCAAGATTTTTATGTTTAATATAGAGTTTACACCCAGGCATAAAATGTCAGTAGGACTCTGGAGGCGTTGTTGAAATAGCTACAGTGTGATATCCCGAATGTAGCCTGAATTTGTAGCCTGGTGAATGGCGCATGGGCACGAGCTTTAGCTATGCAGAGTAATGAAAGGAGTAAGTTGTCCGGGCATCAGCTGGAGGTCCACGTGGTCAGCACTGAGGATCTGCTTGTGTCGCCTGTAGAGGCCCCCCGCAGTGCAGGCCGCTCGGATAACTGCTCTTCCGGCCGCTGAGGCGAGATGCTTCTCCCGTGACTCAGGCCCGTCCCGAGGTCTCTATTCGGCTGTCCCTGCCAGCGTCGGGCCCAGCGGGATGCCGTCTCCTTCCTTTCGGGGGCCTCAGATCTACTCCTGCACGATCGGTGACTTGGAATCTGTCTGCGGTCGGCCGCGGTGCCCGCCTCAGGCAGCCGGGACTCAGCGCTAGATGGTATCGGCCACCTTCCCTGCACTGTTTCATGCTCCCTAGGCTCCTCCAGGATTTGGGCGCTGTGACTTCAAAACCATTGACTCAAATGATATTAAATTATGAATTTATATATGTCAAGTACAAATGTCAAGTTTTGTGCCCATTAGTATAAATATTTGATTTAATATTTAGTAACTAAATGCTAATTGTCATGTCAAGACTGACATACATATATGAAAATAATACCAGCAGTTTTTACATTGAATACCTTTTCTTGATTCCTGCTCAGAATACTTTGCTGATATGGGTACATGTATTTATTTTTTTACACTGTGTAGTGATTTGTCAAAGAAGGAGGCTCCCAGGGACTTGAAATTCAGTAGAAAGGCTGTTCCTTTGTCAAAATTGTAAATAAGCACGCTGCTTTAATGGAACAGAGCAGAAAAATAAACATCTGGGTTGGTTCCACCGCTTGTTGTCAGCACTTGTTCAGTTTGTGTAGTGGAAGTCGAGCATGCACTCGCAAAATGCAGTTTTGGGAATGTGTCTGGAGGACTCTGCCCAGCTGATGGTATGAAAGTGGTCCATTCAGTACTGGGCCGGGTATTTGCGAGCACTGTAGTAATGATTGCAAGGTAGTTTGAATCCTATCCCCGCTCTGTGTTTAGGGTTTACATCTACTAACCCATATATGCAAGCTTCTCTCCCACATGCTCTGCTTGCCTTCCGCCATCGGAAAAGGTACAGTTAGGTGAATTTGTGTCTCTAAATAGCCCTCAGTGTCTGCCCCACAATGGACTGTCATTATTTCTAAAGTGCATCCCTGACCTGTACTCAATCTTGCTGTGACTCCATACTGAATAACTGTCTGGAAGATGATACAGCTCCTGACTTCTAAATACTGCCTAGCAAACCATGTTTATTAAAGGCAGAATACGAACTCTGGCACATACAGTATCTCACTGCTGAGCCACAGTGGCTGCTTTTTACCTTTGCAGTCACAATACTAACTGACCTGGATATCAGTCCTCCTTTCCAAATGCCCCAAATAAATTAAAGGCAACCATAGATCCCCATTCCTCTGAGATTCTTTTCTGTCTTCCAAAAAGAGGGATATTATAATTAAGAAATGATGCATCCCATCCGTATCTTGGGATCGTCAAGAACAATAGTGAGTTAAATTATAAGCTTATAAGCAGATTTAAGCAAGAACTATTAATTTCTGTGTATGAAATTTCATTTGGCAATCCCAAGCTTAATGTTACGAATTTGTATGTGAGCCGTCGTAATGTCAAGCACCACTCATTTGCATAAAAGCCGTTTTCTTTTAGCGCGCTCTAAGGGCGATGTTGTTTTCGCCAACGTCAACAGTCATTTACTTTCATTGTGTATCTTTATCAGGGTATGAATTATTCTGTCGTTGATGCCTTCTTTTGATGCCCAAGTTTTAGCAATAAAGGGCCACAGGCATCCTTTGTTATGTAACATTGTCAGTTCTAATTACAGGGCCTGCCTCCCAAATGATAATTGGTTCTAGTAATTATCCAGCCTTGGTAATGACAATAGAGAGTATTAAAAGTACTGAAAAATGGCATCAATATAAAGGTAAGACTGGGTATTGATTGGATAATGGCATTACTCAGTAGGTAATTACTTCTCCAAACTCTGATCAATTGGCCCAAGCCTTTTGCCAGATATGACGTTGAATCTATGACGGAGCTTAACGATGGTGACAGTCAGTGGCAGGGGCCACATTTGTCATATTATTAGACAATGCAGTTTCACGTTCACCCTAGCAATGGGCAGTGACTTAAAGAAGCCTTGAGACTAATATCTTTTTCTGCCATCATCTCAGGTAGCGGTTTAATGGTTGAATATGAAAGCATCTTCAAAGGCAGTTCCTCACTGCCGACGTGTCCTTCTTTTGAGTGTGAGAGCATCTAAAGAGTGCCTCGTGCGAGCGTCCGTGTTGCGGAAGTGAGGCGATATCAAAAATTCTCTGTGAGGCAGCTCCCGCTGAGATGTATCCCAAGACAAATTCACAAATTATGTTTCTTTGAACGAGCATTCAGCTACGTTGTAAATGCTCATTGTTGGCCTGTTAACAAGGCTTTGGTTCCGTGTTCCGTAACGGTTGACTAAAACTAGTAATTAGAGGAACATGCATGCTGTAAGATTCATCTGAGAGTGTAAGAGGGTTACAGCCAGAACCAGCAGCTCTCTTTTTGGTGACTGTGGGATATTGATTGTTAACCGAAGACCAGTGTTGCAGCTTTAAATCTGCAGGAATGAGATTAATCCCTAGTGGAGATTAAGCAAAGCTTGCAAAATGGACAGACCTTGTAAATCGCACAAACTAACAAAAAAATGTGTCTAAAAGTATTTGATCAGCGATGCCACCAGGACTTTCTTATCACAAGTGTTAAGGAGGCTCTAAGGATTGGGTCGAGGTGTTTGATCAGTGCGATAAGTGGGGCTTCCAGGCTCACAGGCGTGCAATTCTTGGGGATTTTGTAGAACATCATGGTTCCTCTTCAATGCCCTCATGCAGCAATCACCCCCCTCCTAAAAAAATGGCACCATCTTTGTTTGATAACAGTGCAGTTTTACAGTTTAACTTTGTTTTCCCAATTGCAGAAAGAGTTACGGCCAAATGCCTTCCGGTCGCTAAGTAAATTACTCTTTTTTTTTTTTTTTTTTACCATTTGGCTATTAGTTACTGAACTTAAGATTTCAGAAGGAAGGGTTTTTTTTTTTTGGACTGTCGCTGCGTGAGCAAGCAAACCTGTCCAAAACCCAAAGTAGAAAAAAAGCCCTTGAACCATGAAAGTTTCAAGGCGGCTTATCTTGGCACCCCACCTCCATGCCATCTCCTGCTCTACCTCCGGTTTAAGATGTCCTAATGGGTGGATTACTGCAGCCAGGTGCTGTCCCTTCAGGGCCACTCTGAGCCAAAGGTGTGCGCCGGATTTTCACCCGGACGCCTTCCAGCGGGCTCCAGGTCTGATGATTCCCAAACCCCAGCATGCACCAAACAAAAAAAAAACTGAAAAATGCACCCAGCGACTCCACAGGCGCTGTGGAAAACATCACGTCCGATGAGTCTTCCTTCATTTTTATTTTTGCACCTTGAGGTCACTGTATCAATGCTAAACTCACCAAAATAGTTATGGAAAAAAAAATTGAATGTTTCTTTAACAACACGTTCGTTGCAGGTTCTATAATGTTGTGCATGCAGACAGACTAAATAGTACTTGTACATATGCTGACAAAATATTAAAAAATCTGTTTCCCCCCCATCCCAGGCTGTTTATACATGCATGAATTCCCCCTCCCCCATGTCTCATTATACTGCAGCAAGCTTAATTGTTTTCTATTCAGCTGTTGGTTCAGTCTGTTTTATTGTGTAGGTTATTAATTAAAAACTTGCTGTTCTCTTGCTTGTATCTTTACAGTGTTGACAGCAAAAAAATATATACAGTATAATAAAATAAATCATCACATTGAACTTTTTTGTAAGCCCACAGTGCAGTTACTGGGAAACTGGGGGTTAGAGAGGTTTGGGTTGGGTTGAACTTGCAAGCATCAAGCCAAACAGCAGCAGCAACAGTCATTAACAGCAGCAGGCATCACCTGACAGGTAGATAACAGATACTTTTAGCCAGCTGTGGGGATACTAAAGAAGTTGTTTGGCAAGAAAAAAAAAACTAAATTGCGACAACATACAATCTCTCCTCTTAGTTTTCCGATCCTAGTAGGAAAGACGAGAGGCTCAGAAGATCAGTAACAAATATTCATGAAAGAGGGTGCCCACAAACTCCATAATATTAATGCTTCCTGCTTTTCAGAAGTTATATTCCAATGTATGACTCACACTTATGCAAGGAAAGTATTGCATGGCTTATTATTACAGTCTAATTTATCTCTCCATAACTGCTTTGGAATTTCACAGGAAGCATTTCCATTCCTGTGCATAGGGGTGTAGAAACTGATTTGACATGTCAACCCTCATGGACTCGGTGATGTCCCAAAGACATAATTACAAATGAACCAAGATGACGGTCCAGTAGAGATGGGCATTGTGCTGTCGAAGATCATTGTTGGGGCATAGAGCAAGCCAATGTACTGTGTTACAAAAGCATTAAAGGTCTCCAACAAGTATGTTCCTTGAATAGTTAATAAAGTGGAATATCTCCTGCTTATGATTCATATTCTAGCAGTCTACAGAGAAACTAATTGAATCTGCAGGGCTGCTGATTTATGCTGTCCTTTTAATTTTAACACATTGCTTTAGTTGACCTTTGCAGGAAATAGACTCTAGGATGTGCTGGCCACATGCAGTTGTGTTGGAAAAGATTGGGACCCCTTTTTTCAGAGTAAAAGTCAACAGAAGTTGACCTCTGAGTGGTACAGAGTTAATCACGCAAACTTTGCAAATGTTAGTGCACGATTATTGTGCATTGAGAAAGTGAATGTTGAATGTAAGTTTGAGTGTCTTGCTAGTATGCAGTAACACCTCATTTGCCTGCCACCCCCATCCCCTGCCTTGCGTAGCAGAAAAACGTCAGGCCTGCTTGCAGGTGCTGCATGCTCGTGATCTCCCTGCAGACTTTCAGTCACAGTCAAAGCTGGGATCTCTGACAGCTATTCAAGAACCTTCGTCTTTCTTTCCGGTAGAGATGTTGCAGTTGATTTGGAGATGCATTTCAGATTTTTGTCTAACTGGCATCCACTTGAATCCATTTGTCCTTCCTCCTGAAAGTATATCCCATGGCCCAGCTGCCACACAGCCCCAGTGGATAACAGAACAGCCTCCAGACTTCACCATTGCCTCATTCTTATCTTCAGATGCTACGTCTGTATTTTCTTTGAACATGCCTTCTGTAGTCTGAACAGTACTGGTTTCCATGGCATTCCAATACCTATCAAGTTCTTGTTTTGCATACTTTACACAAGGCCTGTGTTGGGGTTCTAGAAATCAGTTAAATGTTGTTTATTAAAGACTACTGTGTTGTGCACCTGTATACCAATGAACAACAATTTTGGTTTCATCTGCACCCTTCTGCAAGTCTTCAAGCTCTTTTTTTTCCTGACAGATCCATCAAAAATTAGTCACTCGATGCTTGACTGTTCTATTTAACTTAAAATTCTTCATGGAGCTTCTGACAGTTGTAATTGCCTGCTGGAAGCATATAGGGACTTTAAAGATGCGTAAAGCCCTGCCCTATTTTATCCTAATTATCCATATTTTTAAGTTCTCAGACAGCTGCATGGAGGAAATCCTGATTCTTGAAACCGCAGTAAAAAACATCTTCTTATCTGTATACATCACATGTGCATAATGCATTACAGTTTGTGGGAAAAATGCCCTGTTCAACTTCCTGTCATGCGGAGGTCAGTACAGCTTCTGTTCATGCAGGCATTTATCAAAACATACGCCCAAATTCTTGCTCGTGGCATATGTCTGTGTCAGGGAAGTTCGGTTTGTCTTTCCTGCATAAAGTAATACTGAAATATGTAGTCAAATTTGGATTCAGTATTTGAGTTGGGGGGCGACAAAGGTTAGAAAATATAAAAATATTGCAGTTCTATAAAGGAAATATTGTAAGTTATTGCACAGATAAATACGATTGTTGTGGTAATAAGTGAGGTTGTGGTTACACTTGAGTGAGCACAAATAGAATCATATTCTGCTATTACTTATTAATGAACCGCAACTTACATGCTGATCTCATGTTTCTTAATCATTAGTGAATTATGTGATGCATAAGTGATGCATACTTTTCGAAATACAGTGGAAACTGCTTATAGTGATCATGGTTATAGTGATTAACTGTTTATATGGATAAATCAATGAAATTTGCATATAGGAATGAAGTACTTCACTTATAGTGTTCATTTTGCTTTTGTTTTTTACACATCACAACATATGGAAAAATTTAAACTACGGTAATTCTTTTTTTGTTTACTTTATTTTGGTTGCCCTACTTTACCTTGTGGGAACCTGCCTGCTTCTGCCTAGCTACCCGAGGCTAATGCTGTGTGCCCAAAAAACATGACAGGAATAAGCAAGTAATTTTCTCTCAGTGACTAATATAGACTCATCAAAGCTTATAAACTGCCAGGAAAGAGCCAACGAGATGCAGCAGCAGAACTACAATAAGCTGTATTTTATGTACAGTACTGGACTGTATTATAGTGTATTTGAATTATGCACTGTTTAGTAATTTAATTTGTACATTACTGTACATGTAACTTGAAAAGCTTCTAAAACAGCTGTACTGTATTTTGAGTCAATAAAATTCAGTAAATAGTGACACTGTCAGTTATATTATCCTATATTCATGTACTAAACATAAAAAAGTCAATTAGACATGAAAAAAAAATCAGTTATAATGATCATCCGCTAATAGTAATCCATTTTACCCAGATAGACGTGATTACTGTAAGCCATTTGCGCTGTATGGGTAAATGTGGTACAGACCTGAATTTAAACTTCTTGCTTTAACATGTAGTTCTCACATGCAAAATTGGACCTGTTTCTGTATATGAATACATAATTATTGCAGTATTAGTACAAACAGTGCTTTTAGGACAGCCTTCAAAACCTATTCTTTGGTGAGCATGTGGTGTGGCTTGTCTATTGTTGACAAAAACAGCATATTTATAATTATAATATAGCACAATTATGACAAATTAAAGGGTAAGGTGTTTACTATTTCCATTATAACCAGCAGCAACAGTGTTCATACCAAGCATTCCGGGTTTAGCTGAGGTTTCCAACTTCATAAATGTCTGGTTTTTGTGTCAAACTGTGATGCTTCTCTTGGTTGTACGGTGCTTCTGATATATCTGTGCCAGAAGCTCTTCTCCCTCCCAAAAGGACCCAGCCCACGTGTTTAGGAACGTGCATTTCAAATTGCAGTGAGCCTGCTGGATTTTAGCTCCACAAATCAGCATTATCACACTGTATTTTTCAAGTTTTAACGGCTTAACTTTCGGCATGTTATTTTGCAAACTTTGCTTTTAACAACAGGAAAAATTACCATTTTGAAAATTGCCAGATTCTCAAAATCCATCCATTCAATTAGCTGCAATTTTACAGATCATGTTCTATCAGTCTAGTACATTTAAGGCTTATTTCATTTTACAACCTTTTAAATTTTTTTGAATGTCATATAGCTTTTGCATTAAATTTACAATAGTCATTACTATGAACAAATAGTAAAAATTGCATGTAAAACATGACCTTGTAGTATAATTAACAATAAATGGTAGACTGATTAAGTGATTGCCCTATTAGCGAATCACCGGTATTTGAGAACCGCTGTTTAAAGTATGTTGTTGATGGCGGATTTAGGAAGCTGCTTACTGGCCCAACGATCAGATCCAAATGGACAGTCCTTCTCAGCACACCTAGAAAGTTACTTACCCTTTAAAGCACAATCTAACCAAAGCGCACTCCAGTTTAATTAAAGATTTATTTAGAATCTTTAATCATGACATTTCTGATGTCTGGCCTACTTCTGGGCTTCACTCACTTAGCTGAGGTGAGGTATCTGATGCGTTGGTCTGATGGCCTTCACCCAGCCTCATCGGAGACGAGTTGATGGTTTTCCCCTTGGGTGAGACCCAAAGTAGTCTAAGGACACATAGTCCTATGAGGACAGCGGCCTTAAACAGAATTGTTCCAGTATTACATATATTGTCATCACATCGCAAACAGGACTGTTAGATTGTCACTGAAGCTGGACAGAGCAGTATTACAAAGACATTCATTTGATTTTTTTTTTTAACAGAAAGCTGTATTCATTTAATATTTCATCAGCTTCTGTCCTTGTGTTTCTGGAAAATTGAACATTTTTAATACATGGCCTTTTCTGACTTTTAAGAATTCAGCATGAAGTTTGGAGTATCCCATGAAGTAATTAAGCCCCCCCTACCCCGCCTCCCACTGGCACATGTCCATCAGTCCTTTCATGTGTACTCGTGTAATCCGCGTGGTTCGCATACATCCCGTGGCCACTCTTCCCGAGGTTTTGGCGCGGGGGGCCGCCCGCGTCACCGGCTGCTGTCGAGCCTGGAGCGCTTCATCGCTCCCGCCGCGCCCTGCCCACAGTTCCTGCGAACAGCTCCCGCCTCGCTAACGAGAGCGAAAAGGCAGGAGCCTGGGAAGAGCCAGACGCCGAGCCCTTTGCGCCACGCTGCCTAGTCGGCCTGATTTCCCAGCTGCCACGGAGAGGCTCTGCGTACCGGCTCTCAACAGCGACACTTTTGTTTTTGTTTTGTCAGTTTATTTATTTTTTGTATCCTGTTAGTTTGGGGCTATACTTAACGCGCGGCACCTTGCGCAGTACCGTATGTGTGCAGGAATGTATAACGAGGGGGTCACATGCCTCCTAGTGCTGACAGCGTGTCATATTTACAGAGAGACTGGGGGGGAGGGATCCTTCAACTTCCCCCACACTGCCACAGAATGTGTAATTACCCGGCTTGTTTAATGCCGGGCAGCTAAAGGATTTCAATATGCCTTAGCTAATCGTAAGTGAAGGGTTTGATCATGGTGCCACTGCCTTTCCGGGGGGATATCTAAGTGGGAGAGTTTTGATTGCTGATTAGCGTCACAGATTTTGCTTTTTATAGCTTTTCCTTCCGCTATGGCAAAGAGACCTTAACTGAATCTGGACTCTTTCTTAGAAATTAGGATGTCAAAGTTCTCAACATAATTTAAATGTAAAGTGCATTAACAATTACTTTGTAGGACGTCTTTATGCGACGCTGTTTGAATTACATGGTACTTCTTGCCCAAGCTAAGTGTGCTGCTAATTGGTTTGTGATCTTGCTTTGAGGGTGTATTTTATCCTAAATGTGTCCTGTGGGGTTTAACTGCCCTCTCCCACCATATCACAGAAGCTTTAATTAATAAGATGGGCTGGGGAAACAAACAACTGAATTAAAATAACAAGCAGCGATAAAGCAGTGAGATGCTGTCTTCTACCATCCTCATGCAATCTGTATATATTTTACTTTGACATGGTTTTGGTAGGATGATTAAACTGAAAATTGATCACGCATCATGTAGAAGTTTATATATAGGCAATTCAATGCCAGCCAGGGCATTAGGGGAGGGAGACTCAAAATTGTAGGAAGCAGGGATTGGCCTAAATTAGCAGAGCTTTTGCACATATTTAATTTCCATTGGCTGGTCTTGCAAAGATTGTAGCAAATGTGTAGCAAAGATTGATGACTGTGATTTGTCCAAACGATTTTCTTTTTGATGATTCAATTAATCTCAGTTACTCAGTTATTCTCAATTACTTAGATATTCTCCCATGGAAAATATCATATGCATTATTTAATTCCGCAACTGTACAACAAAGGACACACAATGGCTTTAAACCAGTTACATGCTCGTTACAGCACAGGTAATTGATTGTTTAATCTATTACAGACACACACTCACACATATATTCTAACAGAGTGTTTTCCAATCCTGTCCCTGGGGACCCCCAGAAAGTCCACATTTTTGCTCCCTCCCAGACAGACAACATTTTTGCTCCTTCCCAGTTTCCGGTACAGTACATCAAAAAATGTGGACTGGGGTCCCCGAGGACCGGATTGGGAAACACTGCTTTGTGTTCGAACAGCTAATCTTTGTCAGAGTCATCTGGGGCATAGGGCAAAAGGCTGGGGTAAATACATTATATGTCAGTCCGACGAATGACACACACACAATTTAAAGGCACCACTTAGCCTAGTTACATGTCTTTGAACTTTGGGAGGGAACCACAGAAAGTGCCGGAACCGCATATGACACATGCAGAACTTGCAAACTCCACACATACAAAGCAGAGGTGGGTTTTGAATCTCTAACCTTGAATGCATAAGACAGCTGTGCAACTCTTGTGTGTGGTAGATGTATGTTCTTACACACCTTAAGCCTGATACCAAATCCCTAAAAGGATACTATGGCGATCAATAACTCGATCACTGTGAGACTGCCCCTCGATGATTAAAAACGCTGAAGCAGGCCTTTTTTTTTGGAGCAAGATGATCGAACGGGAATGCAGAGAATAGCTTAGTGAACCGAAAGGTACCACACAGCTTGCACTCAAAAGCTTTATGTCCTGAGAGTAGGAGGCGAGTGGACGGCGGGGGTGAAAAATAACAAGCGAAGACGTCATTGATGTTCTTTGTTGGTGACTAATTGACATTGAACCTGACATTTTAATATAAGTGCTTTTTGGAAAACGGAGAGAAAAAAGACTGTGGCTTTTCAAGTCTTAAAAGCAGGAAGCTGAAAGAAGGTAGGACTCAGCCCAGACATCACCCCCAACACCTTCTTTTTGCTCATAATGAACCATTTTGACTGACACGTCTGACTCTGTACTGGGGCTACTTATGGTGCCGGAGGGTTTGTGCCAGCAGGCAAAGTGACATTGTCCCCTGTGGACATGAACCAAAAAAGGAACCCTGAAAGTTTTATTAAAAGTGTCAATGTGTCCTCAGCATTACCCTCTACTCTGTGTCATCTCGCTAATCGGAGGATAACTTTGATCACTGATGAAGCTGGGTCGGTTTTCTCAAGATTTGGATTATTTAAGAAAAGGGACTTGTCGGCAGTAGAATAGGGCAGGCAAGATGATTTTTGAAACTAGGGAAAAGGTTATTTTTACAAAGGATTCTTATTCATTTTTTTTTTCCAATTTCTTGACACTTAAGAGTAAGCACAGGTCATTTTAGTTTAGTTCACCACTGTGGTTTGTAGGTATAAGGTGGTCTTAACTCCGCCCATCCCTCCTTCCAATCACGTTTGCGTATTCCTTTCCTCGTCGATCTGAATGCCTTTGTTTTTTTGTTCAGCCAGGAAGGTAGAAGATGACATTAATAATTTACAGTTACACATTTTCCGGACACTTTTGTCCAAAACGATGTTTAAGTAAGACGAATAACACATTACAAGCACATATGTTGTCCAGGAGTTTTCAAAGCTAGTATGATTTTCTACTTCATAGTCAGGTACAAGCGTAAGCAGTATTGGAGCAGGAGCTACACAGCAACTCCTAACAAAGCAAGAACCTAAAAAAACTATTCAGTAACCAGAAGTGGAACATAGGAACGTTTGCATAGTGTAATGAAGCATCAGGCTAATAGAATTAATGGAACAGAGCGGTCTAGTTTCCTGAACCCTACATGCGTAGACTTCATAGACTTGGTTTTTTATTTATTTTGAGACTGCATGTCTGAGATTCGATTTGATTGTGATTGGTGCACTCACATGAAACATGGTCCCATGGCCATGCATCCAACCTACGATCTGGTCCGTGGGGCTTTAACTGTATTTGTGTTCTCATGTATCCATTTTACATTATGTTCCATTGCCAAAGTACAGTTCCAAAGCTATGACCAGAATAAAAGAGTACAGTAAAAATCCCCAGAAGTCATTCTTGCCCAGCCCCAAATATCAAGGATACATCAGTCGCCTCCTTGCCAAACAAGAACGATCCTAAAATTCATTGCATCCCAAGTTTGTTCTTGGGAGGCAAATTAGCAAGACTGGTCTCGCCAAGACCACAAGTATGATTTTTGCGTCTTTGGTACTGAGAAACATCCCATGTCTCACTTCCTGTGCACCCTGTGTCGGAGAGCGCTTGACAGAAAGTGTAATGATTAAGGATACCAGTTCATACACTAAGGATTTCTATTCAGGTCTTGGAACTATTACCGTCTATTATATTGCTAAGAGGAAAATGGCTCAGCTACCACAGTACTTAATGTAGGACACTCACTGGAGCCATCTTTGCAGCTTTCAATGTGAATATATACCAATAGATATATAAGGGTATATATAAAGTGGACTATATAAGGATATATAGTTTTGGGAACATCCGAGCAGCGTGTCCTACGTGTTCGTGGAAGTTATACTTGCACACATGTTCTAAGAGCGGAAGGAAAAATGACTGGTTCAGGGAGATCAATGAGATTGTATAGTAGGCAGGTCCAAGCAACTAGAGGAGGCAGGACCACGACAGATGATTGGTTGGTCTTACATCAGACACAAGATCTGTTCTGTTATCTCTCTGAAGCATACATTTTTCCTTTTGCCCACAGAACATTTTTTTGTAAGCGAAACTCCCATGAGTGTACTGTATTGTGGCACCCGTAAATCTTGGCAATAATTGTGCTACCACCCTGCACCGGCTCCCGGACTAGCTAGCCTGCAGTTCCTCAGCAGGGTGATGTTTCACTCTGGAAAGGAAGCCTCCACTTCTTTGTTTCTCTCGTTTCCTTACTAACACGCAAGGCTCCTGTGTTCATTTAGACTGGTGCCCCACTTAGAGAGGTCATGACCTGACTGTCACTATCATTTATTAACGAAACGAGCAGCATGATCCTGCATGGGTACTCTAAATCCACCATCTACCTCTCCCAGTTCCCCACAGTGCACTACTCGCATACATTCTGCGGTCCAGAGGGGAATTTCTAAGTAACGTTAATGCAACTCACTGCTCTTGAAACCTACTCTATCATTTTTATTTTCCTATAAAATGCTTTCCAAAAAAAAAAAAAAACTTGATCGGAGCAAGCAAAGTAGACATAGAGCATAGCTATAACCACAGATATGGCAGACGTCATGTGATTTCAGGTTTAAGTGCACTTTGGGTCTTCTAAAGCGGCTTTAAAACCAAACGCTTCACAGCTGAGTGTAGGACATGTCATCACAGCTCTACAACTCTATACTCCTGTACTGCATGTGTCCAATTGGTGCCATCGAATGCCCGTGTCTGTCAACGCCAATGCCGATGAGATCGGATGTAGTCGAGTGACTCGGTTTCCCTCGATTCCGGTGGCGCGAGTGCATCCCCACCAGCGACGTGTGCTCTCCCATTAACTTATGATAATGAGCTGGCTTCTGCGCCACCGAAGCAGTGTGTATTTGTGGCAGCGTGCATTCCAGGCTGATGGAGCGCGGGGACACTGGCCCAACGGTTAGAGCATAAAATCAAAGATTCCACGGGACAGTGTATCGCCTGCCATGATGCCGTAACACCTACATCCTACAAACAAAACTGTATGAGAACCCTCCAAGAACCTCCATCATTAATATCTGCTTATGGCTACATAGAGGCAATATTCAACAGCTCCCAGGTGGTGTGATTTATTTTGTGATGTGTCCTTGGTAAGATTTAAATTAGAAGAGATTTATATCATTTATAATAGATGCTACAGTTTTAAGTAATGTGTACACTTTTTTACTCCCAAACCTTCCTTTAAGTGCAATTGAACAGCTTCCAAAAAAAAAGAGGCTCCTACTTCTCCTGAAGTCATCATGTTTTATGCACCATATATGAAGCTTTGCATTACAAAGGGGAAAAATATCCATATATCTGCATTCTGTTTCAACTACAGCCATTCATACAACAGGTATACTGTATATGTCGTATTCCCATGAAAGCCTATGAGATGCTCTCTATGTTCTCTCACATTGAATGAGCTGGAGAATTTTACTATGTAATTCCCTGGCATCAGCATGGCGTGGCCGTTTTTAATCTGAGATTCACACATGGGCTGTATTTGCTATGCCTCCCTGTTCACTCGTGATGAGGCTTAAATGAAACGTGCAGTAAGAGCTGTTCCTCCTGGGGCTGGCTGCTTTTGGGTACAGCCTGACCTGTGTAAACTGTTGTGCTAGTAATTTTCTGCTTAAATATTCCAGTCTCACTTTTTCCCTGACTCTGCATCTGCCTCATAATAGATTCGCGCTGCCTTTTTATGAATGACGGGCGTCCGGTGTGAGCTCTCTGCACCCGTGGGTGTGTCCATTCAGACAAAACTCTTCCTTCAGGCAAACCAGAACAGCATTTTCTGTGGAATGTGCTGCGTTGCTCACCTTGTTTCATCAATAGTTATTCATGTGCAGGACGAGAAAAAAAAAGCTTTGTTGATATATAAATGAAAGTTGGACATGCTAAGGAATTTTGGCAAAGGAGGGTTAATGCTTTCTATTTGGGAAGGTTTTTGTTGTTTGTAATATGTAAACTAACCAGATTAATTAGGGGCAAAAATTCCATTACCCATTACTGCAGGGGAGATAAGAAGTTGATCGCTTCCTGAAATAGAGTTTGAAGTTGAATAGGCTTAGGGATAGCTGGGAGTAAACTTTAAATGTGCTTGAATACCAATACGATCCCGTTGAAGAAATTCTAATGAAAATGTTTTATTAATTTTTTTTCCCCCCTTAATTCCTCCCATCCTTGTTCAGCTTGTTTTATGGCAAAATATAACAATTAAGAGGCTGCTCCTCATTTACATGTGTAGTTATTTTGCTACACTGCTGGGGGTTTGATTGTGGTCTCCGGTGAAACTCATACTGTCGGTGTTGCTGTGTTTGAGAATACTGTAATTAAGGCCCTGGGTGATATACGGTCCAGGAAACCGCACTGGCTGGGTCAGACACCTAGGTGATAACGTGGTGGCACGAGCTATCCAAAGGTAAACTCTAACAATGCACAGTGAGTCCACTCCTGCCTCGGGTCTTTCTCTACTGCCAAAACAACCTAAATAAATCAAATACTGAAAAGAAGGAATCACAGTAGTAATGCCCTGATGGGAAGGTAGGGGGCGCTGTCTTGTCACTCAGGGAATGTTCGAACAGAATCTATATATATTTTTTTCTATGCTACCAGATCTGGGCTAACAAGGGTGCCTAAGGGTGCATAGCACCCTCAAATTATTAGTGTGTACCCTCAGGTGGAAGTCAATCAGTCCATGACTGCGACATGGTGGCAGGGATCGTGCACCCTCACAAATTTCAGATGAACCCTTAGAGATTCTGTTCTGGACCCAGCACTGAATGCCACACACAAAAAGGCATCATTATTTTTGTGTTTCCTTTGCCAAGGTGCAAGAGGGTAAAAAACTATCCCATTCCTCTCTTCCTTTGGCATCTGAGGTCGTAAAATCTGGGCTGGCAGGAATCCTGGAATTTCACCATTCAGAGAGCTTTGGTTTCAGTGAATGCAGGTGATGGTCACAGTGCCACAGATATTCATTTCAAGTAGCTTTTCCCTGACTCTCAACAAAGAACAGGAATGGCTTCAAGCCGAGCCTTAATAGAGCCCAGCGTATCGGTCGTCATGACATGTAGCAAATAAATAAATATACTCTGGAGTCTTAAATCCTGTATACCCATAGCCCATAAATTGCTAATTACGCATCTTCTGCACATAAAATTGGGGAAAAAAAGCAGCTGCTCAGATTTTAATAGTATAAACTGTCTTTGTTTTCATAAGAATAAATCGACCCCCTTTTTGGCTTTCGATAAAAAGCCCCTGATGTGAGCCCTCCCTCCTGTTGGTCAATAAGCCACTAACTGGAATTCTGAAATGCTTCTATAATACTGTGGAGGGGGGGGGCAACCAGGACAACTGAACCCCCACGCCCACCCCAGAACCCTGCCATTTCTGTGCCGGAGTAATAAAGGAAGATTATCACCTTGTGTTGCCTTTTACTGCTTCTTTACTGTCTGGATAAGAACACAGAGTATTAAAGTAGTATTTTTAAACCTCTGTGAATAGCAAACATTGAAAATATAAATATGAACCTCCGTATGTTTGTCTGTAGTCATTTTCATTTTTGACACTGGCTTTTTATCCATGGGGAAGGGTGGGCGACTTGTAGGGATGAAAAGTGACAATTATTTTTCAATCTCGGCGTTTCATTTGGCGGGCACAGTCCGCGGCGTGAAATGAAAGCCGTCTCCATCCCATTTCAGTTTTCAGCCGCACTCTTTGATGCAGATTCTAAAGAATCGGAACTGGCTGTGTTTCGAGCGGGGATTTCCGCCGAACACAGGCGCGGTGCATTTGCCACTGCGTAACGGCGATAACGACTGCACCTGCTGACCAGACAGAGTTTCTGACGGCGCCGTGTTCAATGGCAGAAATAATTATCGTGTCGCGAAAGGAAAAAATGAGAATTTTTCCCCAAATTCCCCTCTTAGTGTTCTTCAAGTTCACCCCTTAGGGTGTGTAACAGGCTCGCACAAACTGAGCAGTGAATCTGATGAGTGCACTGGTTCAGAACGATGAACATCCAGACTGTGAGTTACTGTAGCTAAAAATAAATAAATAAGTACAGACTGCAGTAAAGCGAGGAGCTCAGACGTTCCAGACACACCGACATGGACTCTGATGGAATCGTCCTGTCATCTGGCCACCTTACGATTCCTTCCTGGGAAGCCGGCTATCCTCTTCGGCTTCTTTAACTCGGTCAACGGCTTTCGGAAAAAACAGGCGTCGGTGTCTAGAATCTTAAGGTGTATCTACCCATCAACTCGGTGGTCTCTCTCCTATAACTACCTATCTAGAACCAAGTCATGGTGAGCTTGGAGCTCATCCCAGAAAGCTACACCACTACAGAACACCAGTCCATCAGTGGAATTTTAACGCACTACATGCCAAGCTATCATAAAAGTACACATTTAAAATGAAAAGCCTAATTCTACCGCAGGCCATAAATTCCTGTAGAACATATTATACCTGTCAGTTTGTGTGGTGTTGCTGCTGGATGGGTGGTTTGTTTTGTCTACATCTCTTTATTCAGCAGAGGCTTACGTCCAAAGTGACTTGCAGGTCAGTGCAAATAATAGGTGATTTAGACAACAACAGTGCGTCAACAGCAGCAGATAATCAGAAGGTTCCGTGCGTAGGAAGCCACAGCTGCCTCACCGCTGCCAATGTCAGACGATAAAATATGATTAAATACCCAAGTGCAAAACACTGCTTCAAACATAAAGTGTTGTTATGATATACAAACGGCTCATAATAACACTACATGTTCAGGCAAGAAAATTCAGCAATGGAGTAATGAAAAAAGTATTAGATTAAAATGCATGTGTTCAGATACATTCGTGGTGCAGTAGCAAAATAAATCCCAAAGCTATAGTGTGAGAGTCACTAAATCTGACCTAACGGTACCCTTGTGCAAGGTACTTAACCCGAATAGCTCCAGTAAAACATCCAAGCTGTGTAAGTGGACAAAACTTGTAATTCTCCCCGAAGGAAAATGCCTGCAAGGCCACGTTTTAGTGTCGTTCTGGGCAGGAGGTACCGTCGTGGTTAAGGACAGAGTCCGGCGAGCTGATGCGGGGGAGTATTTTGTGCCGCATCCTTGAGAAAAGGTGCCGTAAACTGGTAGGGATGGGAAGTTACCGAGCAAATGGATGGAAACGGCGAGTGAGCTTGCAAGGGAGGCGGAGAACAGCTGGATTTGAATTCCCAAGCATCTGTGACAGAACATGACTGCAAAACACAATTAAGTGAAAAGAGTGCTAGGCTTTCCAGTATCGGTGTGGTATTTTGGAAACTAGCTCTCTATACATACAGATGTACAGTATGTACGCGTCCATTCCTTCAGACAGACCAAACCTGTAACTTTTGGCTTTACGCTCCTGTGGAATATGTTACATTGGTCACGTTGTTTTATCAATAGACTTATTCATGTGCAGGACAAGAAAAAAAAGGCTTTATTGGTATATGAAGTTGGACATATCTAGGAATTTTGACAAAGGAGAGTTGCTGCTTCCTAATTGGGTATTACTACATTTGGGAATATCTCTCTCTGTGGTGTTTTCAAAACTAGGAGAAGTTGTGATTAATTTTCTGGTTGTCCATGTATGTATTCATTCCTCCTCCTATTCATTTATTCACTTTCCCAAACCACTTAACTGGAGAAGATCACATAGTTTTGATCTCGCTTTACTGAAATGAGGTCAATCCGTTTTTGATCGCCAGGCTATTTTAGGATCGTGTGAAAGGATATGGTCATTCGTTTTGTAATTTAACAAAGGCTGGACTAGCTCACATTGGCAGTATTTGTGATGGTGTAATACCCTTTCAGTGGGAGGTCCAAAGATAGCATCCAAACACTGAATTTTTCCTAAACATAATCTCTGCTTTTTTGATGTTGACTTGAAACCTGTGAATATTGTGACGCAAATAACTGCGAAAATAAGAATGAACATGCTGAAATTTTTAGTGCACCAGTAACTCGGGGGGGGGGAGGCGGGGCATCGAAGAACATTATTATAATGCAATTAAAATCTGTGAAAGACCCCGTGCCCAAGGAGGTTAAAAAACCGCCCACGCGCATCGCAAAACTTCGAACAAATACTGCAATACCTTTCTTAGGAGAAAAGAGAAAGCATTATCATTAGGAAAATGGGGTTATTAATAAATCTAACAGGGTGATCCACAAAACTAGAGGCCTTAATGCATATTCAAGGAGATGAAGCTGGATGTGAAAGGCTTTCACATTTATTGTTTCCCTCAGTTTCACTTCTGTGGCTAAGAAGCAGGCCTTCAAAGGAGGCTTAACCCTGATAGATTCAATGTGAATGAAGCTACCTGGGCCATTTCTTAGATTGGAGAAAATATGATTGTTCTTTACTGAATGCTAAGGTTTGGCTTCTTTTTTTCTTTTTTAGAAAAAAGTGTTTTGGAGACAGATGGAAAGAAGAAGAATTGGCTTCAAGTTCCACCTGTACAAAATGCAGAGCAGTGTTTTGTTTGGGGAGGAAATAATGACAGATGTGGACAGCCATAGTGTGCTATGTAGCCCAGTTTGTCGTTTGTTGAAGAAACAAATGGATTTCGGTAACCATGGTTACCTGCGATCTCTTACTTCTTGAGTCCTGGAAAATAATCTTACAATTTAAAATGCTCTCTGGTCAAAGTCATGCATTCCCAGTAATTATGATCTGAAGTTTTATTATTAGTATGTTCATCAGACAGATTTTGTTTCAAAGTTTATTTTAAGATATATATTGATTCAAAAAGTCATTCCTGGCGCCTTCCACTGTAATATGAGTTCATATATTCAATAATTTGTTAATGTGTCAGAAGATCTGTGTACATTTAAGAATGAAATTTAAGTTTTATTCCTAGCCAAATCTTTATTCATAAGTACTCACTACCATAGTATAAATAACAACAGCTAGCTATATTGTTTCTTTATTGTTCGTTTAATTAAATAAATGAATGACATGTGCCTTTAGGGTGTCGTCAGCTCCCGTCCATTAAGCTTCATCAGGAGAATGTCATTACTTCTGTATGGCATTTATTTGCGGAACTGAGTAAGTTCTGTGTAATTTTGTAGCCAGCCGTGACTCTTATTCAGACTACTAGACTCTGCATCACACTCAGTGTATAGCGAGTCAGAGTTGAGGTCAGCGCTCGGTTCGGTACAGAGTGTAGTTTGTGGAGCTGCATTTAATATGTCAATGTTTTATCTCTGCTTTTGTCTGGGTAGCATTTTTGTTAAATAGGACCCCCCTCCCTGAGCACTACTGGTAGTCCCCAACTTACGATGGAGATGCGCTCCAATGACCCCATCATAACTTGAAAATATTGTGTGTCGAGACACAGCCTAGCTTACCCAGGAGTCTTAAAGACTGGTGATCAGTATGGGGCAGTAATACTGAGACCATCGAACTCCATCGATCACGGGCAAGAGTGAGGCATCTCACAAGGTGATTAATTATGTGGCTAGTCTACTTATAAACTATTTATAATTTTTTTCCCCATCCTAATAAAATCCTGCCCTGTCTATTATTGTAGGTAGATTGTTTCATTCTCTGGTTAATTCTCAGTATCCTCTTTTACAATTAAATCAATTAAGTTAATAATATAAAAAAAATTAGATGCTGTAAAATGAATGCTTTATGCAGTTTTCGTAATGTCCCCATAATAGGCAGTTTCCTATTATGAGAGCTGACTGGTGTGCAAAATCGGGTGTTTCGAATTTTTTTTTAAAGCTTTGTTAAAACACTGACTTTACAGAATATATCACCACATGACAGTTATCATGCTGTGTGCTGCAGCTAACTAGACAATGGAGGTATGTGCTTCAGCACAAATGTATAGATTTGCCTATTTTTGACAGCGTTCTCCGGTGTGCCGGGAACTTCTGCTGCGATATCGTTATCAGAGGACTGTTTTCATCCACAGCCTTTTGCAAGGGCAGCATTTCGTTAATGAGTTTAATTACTCTTCGGTTTTGCTTTGGCTAAGGTCTACGTGGAATATGACTTGATTTCCCAAAAGACTGATTTGTACAATTTACCCTTGTTGACTTTTATTTGTAATGAGGGGATTTATCTTACACGCTCTCCTGACATGCTGTATACTGTATAATACCCAATGTATAAGCCCTATCCATTTCACATAACCATGAATTCGGAAACTTGGGGAGCACAAGGCAGGGAACACCAACGCATTGCAGCACTCGGTCTTCCCTGATTTTACTGGCACAAAGTCACCTAACTGCTTGTCTTTGGAACTTTTGGGTTGAAGCAGTGTACCTGTAGAATACACAGGGAAACTCTGAGTCAAGGGTGGGTACCCACTATCACGGAGGTGTGAAGCTATCATGTGGCACCCATTAAGCCACAATGTACTTCACATGCAACAGAAATTTGTAATTTATATTATCTATCACAAGTGATGCCCTATAGACCTTATTAAGCTAAGTGCAAAATAACTGCAACGTAGAGTGATGCTGAAGTTTTAGCTCAGACTGGTGGGTATTTTCCATAGGTAGCCTACACTGCTGCAGAATACTAAGATTAATCTTCTGTAAAATGCTTTTTTTTTATTTTGTGATAGTAATAAATGATGGATTACTACCTGGCACAACGCATAAAAATTATTACCACTTGGGGTCACCCTGCTGTGCCAGTTATGGCTAAAGCAAAATTAAAATTGAAGACCTTTTATAATATATGCAAGTGGAGTTACTGCCGTTTTTTTTTTTTTTTTTAATGAAAGTTGGAGAAGTGCTGGGGTGCGTCCTTTCCTAGGAGAGTGTTCCAAAGGTGTAGTCAGCAGCAGACGTGGAAAGTTCAGGTCCAGAATGTACAAATCCAGACCAATGTTTTGCTTCAACCAACCAGCTGAGTATAAAGAGTCACAGCGTACTCAACTGGTCGTTGAAACAAAACCTTGGGCTGGATTTGTACTTTCTGGACATCAAATTTTCACCTCTGGTCAGCAAGGCACAATGTGAAACCAAGAACCGCCATCTCTTCTCAGAACCGGCGGTACGTTAATTAAAAGGAAACATGGGAGAACCGGAACACTGGCTAATTCCATTTGTTCATGCAATGGTGTTGCTTTCGGTGGTAGATTATTAGCTAGCTGATAAACAAAATGTATAGAATATCAAAGTATTTCCTGTGCTTTTAAATAACACAGCTATTTAGCTGCACCTCTGATGACCTTAAATCACTTAAAATATTGATTTATGTAACAAATAAATGCAAAGCAGCAGAGGAATCAAACTTAAGTGGTGGAATGGAAATAGCTAGGAACATCAGATAAGGGTAAAAATGCTAATTGTGCAGTAAGCAGTTAAAGTCACTGGGATTTACTGTTGGGTAAAGGCAGAATTGTCTGGAATGAATCAGAATTGCAGATGTGTAGCTATGGGTTGCAATAATGCTTTTTTATATTAAGTACTTTATTTGTACTAAATTAATGCCAAAAAAGTGATGTTCCTTTTTATTATTGAACAAGTGTCCTGGCTCTCATGAGCATGTGAGGTCAGACGTTCTATAAATACCACATAAAGCCATCTTTGTGTTGTACCACAATTGCGAAATATCCATTGAACCGTTTATCCAATTAGGGTCACAGTAATCCTGAGCTGGAGTCCATCCTGGGAAGGGAGCCGTATATGGCAGGACATCGGTCTATTGCAGGGCACTGAAACACACACACACACACACAGACCTACGTACCTATCTAGATGGGAAAAACCGTAATCTCAATCATGACACCCTTAACTTTATCCCATCCCGGGGGGGGGGGGGGCAGGTACTGTAGTGGTTAAGGACATGAACTCAACATGAAGGTTGTTGGCTTTAGTCCCAGAAGAGGCACCATGGCAACACCCTAGAGAAAGACATCTGGATAGCAGCAGTTTCTCCAGTGGTGTGCATATTTTTGTATTTTGCTTTTGGGAAATCTTACTCCACGGGCAAAAATATCAGTGTCAATTCTCAGATATGAAATGTTAACGAACCGACGGATCCACATAACGGTTCGCCAGATTTATTTATTTTTTGTTTGTAATGCCTCATTTGCATGTAGCATGAAAACCTTAATGATGGTCTTTTAAATAGGAGACAGAAGCATCCTTTCCATTGTACACTTGTATATAGTTACCCATTTAGTCTAATATAAAAAATTGCATTATTCTTTGACACGTGTGTAATAGCATCTTTGTTATATAGTGCGTTATATTTTATGTATTTATGCTATATATATTTAAAGCTCCTTTATCGTTCCGGGAAGCATTAAAAGTCAGGTGAAGACCTATAATTATTTAACAACCTTGAAATCATTCAGCAATTAGGAAGCACTGCACTAAAAACCTCCCCCTGAGACACTGTGTGAAAATTAATTATTTTATGTCTGTAAATAGATCAAAATTAATTTACAGTTGGTTCCCTTTAAAACACCATCCTGACTTCTCTCGGAGAGGTTCTGTGCCGTTAATCAAAAAAATCAGACCAAACCGGCTGAAAATCTAAAATAGCTCTTTTAGTGTGCACACTTTTTTTTTTTTGCATGTGTTGGCCAACTGGGTGATCGCATTCTTCCTGTTAAAAGATGAGTTTGAATGCATTAACACTTGCACTCAATTAGAGAAAAAATAATCTTTTAACATCGTCAATTAAGGCGTCGTCGGGGGAAGGGGGGGTCACGAGACCCCCGCAAGGTTGCCGGGGATGCGGAGTGGTGTGTCTGCGTAAAGTGTTTGTTTAACTTGGCTTTGCGTTCCCTAATTAAAGGGCCCAGACTTAGGGGAGAAGGATTCTCAAGGTGGCAGGAAGGTAAAGAAACAGGCCACCTTCAACTCTTTCAAGGTTCCAACTAATTTAAAACAAGCGTGATGATCCTACTTTTGCAGATAAAGCGATGTCTGTCTTTCACATTTGTTCTTTATGTTTTATGTTAATAATCAGTTTAGATAGTGTCAATATGAACTTGAACAATTATATTAAAGGTACAGTATTTCATATACTATAAACTGCATTTCATATATGAGTATAATTGAAGTGTTAGAAATGTGAAATTCCTGCTATATTTATTCTGTCCATATTAAAGAAATATTTAACACTTAAAAACAATTGCAACTGTGTAAACAGATGCTCTGTATAAACAGAAGCTGTTTCCTATCTTTGATCGCTGATCATTGCTCAATCCCCATTAGATCTCATTATCCAGCAGTATTAATGAACACCATTTCCCAGCAGGAAATTTTGATCGCGTTAACGCTGCAAGGACATAGAAAAAAAATATATATTCATCTTCCAACAATGCCTTAGGGTCTTCTGAAGGAAAAAATCGAGATTTAGAACTCAAGAGCAGTGCACTTTCGGGAGAGCGCTCACCAAAGTCACGCCAGGTTTCAGACTTAGCAGTGACAACCTCATTACAGCTTACCTGAAGATCTGAAGCCTTGCGTGATGCTCAGTGCAAATGTCTGTGCAACCATGTGCCGGCATGTGCATGATTATACAATCAATATCCCTGTGTCATTGAGACAGGACAGTGCATCAAATGTTCACTGCAAAAGGCAGATGCCACTGTACTACCACACCTCGCTCTTTCAACCCATCCACCCCCAGCATTCCCATTCCCAGTGAGCTCGGGTTCGAGTGAAGTGCACATATGGCTGATAATGAACTTCTTTCCCAAAAGGCGGCGTCATGCTTCAGTAAATTCAAGAGACCCATCTACCGATAAGGGGCCACGCTGTTCAGCGTTAATATTTACTTTGTGCTCAGATTACAGAATCATGTCACCACGGCAACTGATCACCAATGGTAATTTGCACAAGATCGAGTTCTGCTTTGCCACCGAATCGACCGCTAAACCGACTACAAAGATGGACCATTGCTGCAATCACGGTACACAAAGTTCACATACAATAGAAAAAAACAACAATTTGGCATCTGACTTTGAGTAAAAGCCCCATCATTTCCCTGCGATTCTAAAATTTCACGGATGTCAATATAATCAAGTAAAGATAATGTTCAGCTATCACTAATAGCAAGCTAGCATGGAAAGAAAATATCAATGAACGTTTTCCAATAAAAAATACCCTTGCTGAGCTTTTGACTTGAAAAATACCCTGAAAGAAACAGGCAGCCCCTTGCCTTGACAGGGGGAGTCTGCCCCCCCCCCCCCCCGCCAGATGTCCGACCCCCCTGCCCTCCTGATTACCTTAAGAAAACGGATGGTTGAATTGTGAAAAAGGCTGCATACCTGCAAATAGTGTATAGCAAGCTATGCACAGTGTGTTATTTCAGTGTTGATGTCAGACCTGCCGTAGAACCGCAGGCTCGTTGACTCGTTAAAATGAACAGCATAATGCACCATGGCGTAATTAATGTCTAGCTTCATTGTTTTAGTTATTTATTTATTTATTTTTTGGTGTGAAAGTGTGCTCATTGTATTAATGAAAGAGTTGCTCGTTCCATTATGAATATCGTATGGATTGAGAAAAGATTAAAAATTAATGACCCATAAATAGCAGATTATAAAATCAATTTCAATTAATACCTATTTCAGCCATTGTTTCGGGCTAATTGTGCTGTTCATTTTTCACTGCTAATGAGACTTATGTATGGGGGGGGTATGGTTTTAGAACTTTCTGGTGCAAGATGGCGCGTTGAATAGTCATAATCAGCTTTGCAGGAGGCGACTTTGATAACGAGCCGGTGGAGGGGGGTTGCGAGAAAACGCAATTATGGGCAAAATCCGTTATGTGACACATAATGGATATTGTAAACATTACCTGGGATTTAGTCTAATTTCTATTTATGAAAATAGATATCAAAGATCAAATAAGTTGACACACTGGATTCTTAAGGCCGCAGGTCTGAAACCGAAAAGCTGCCGACCGGACTCCCGGGGGGGGGGGCCCTGCCTCTGTACCTACGATCTGCCACTTAGTTGAAATAACCAAGGTGGCAGGCAGCGCATCAAAGACCCCCAGGCCCTGCGAAAAAAGTGGGCGAACGCACCGGCGAGTCGAAGCGGCTCGTGCCCGCCAAAGTTATCATGGGGAATGCGTGTTACTGTATTCCCCTGGGACGCCTCTGCGTTGACTTGTTTATTTGACGCGTGTGTGGTATGAAATGCAGGGTAGCGACCCTTCAGTCTGTCACCTTGCCACCAGGAACCATTTGGCGAAGAAGGGCGATTGCGTTCAGTGAGAATTCTGACCAGCTCAGTTCCCACTCCTTAAATTTATAACGCTATCAGACGTTGCCCGGTTTTATGGCTTGCAGTGCCACACTGTAGCGTCTCCAGGTCTGTCCCACAGTTATATAAAATGTCACGCCACTTAAAAATTGATGCACTGGGGCAGAAAAGACGACGTTACAAAGGAAAACATGTGAAAAGTGAAGAGGGTTCGTGACAGGAGACTGCGCGTGTGCGATTCGGTGTGCCTCCGAATTGATCGCTGTCAATCGATACTTACGGTGAGGACCGTTTTCCACATTTCGCCACAATTTTCCTTGTGGGAAAAAAAAGTACAATTGCCGATCATTTCAAGCTTTCATCATTTGCCGCTCGCTTTGTGGGCCAAAAGCTGCTCCCAGTGTATCAGACAATTGCGTTCGGAGAGAAAAACCGACGGCTCATCTTGATCATGCTGAATAATTTATTTTTTTCACTTTGTCCCGGATTAAAAATGCGCCTTATCCAGTTCCAGTATATTACAGAGCAGCATTTCTTTGCGCGTTAGGAGGAGCATGCGAATCTGAATCAGGCGGAGGGGTTAAGTGGATTGTGATGTAAAAGCAAGATCGACGAGCCACTTGCTCTTGGAGAAAATGGCAATATTCAGTTTCAGCCAGATGGAACAGAATGAAACTTTAATGTTTCCCCGCGACAGGCCGCATCTGCGCGGGGCACGATCTCCAGCGTTTGTCTCTGTGACGGAAGAAAAGCCAATAGGCTGACATAAGATTATGAAAGGATGATATGAAAATGCTTACAAACAAATGCGTGTCCCCGTGCTGGGAGGCATTTTGGACATTTAATCTCGGCGGTAGCTTGGCCCAAGAGACGTGATGCAAAATAAAAATAATCCCCAGGCAAATCTCACACAACGCACTGCGCAAAGTACTTCAGCTGTCCTACATTCATACTATATTGATCGGATCTGGGAGTGGATGTGAAATGAGAAGGGACTAAATGATGTTAAAAGTTTTTAAAAGATTTACCCAGACGACCTCACAATGACATACCACCGAATACCCAGGAATACTTAGCGAGTTTCCAGCATAATAATGGTGGACAGAGGAATGTCAAATGTCGGTAAGTCTCGAGAGTGAGCGTGACGTGCAATGGGAGGTCTAATTGAAACGGAAAACCAAATGGAATGGAACTCTCCAAGAGTTGCCATAATCTTTTTTCGCGGTGATTGATGTCGGCTCGTCCGGCCAATTGATTGGTGTTCGCCCTCCCCCCCCCAGAGAATGCAAATGATCAGACGCTCTCCCCAGGCCCCATCGGCGAGCTTTTAATTACAGAGATCTCAAGCGATAGATCTGGGTCCGTACTATTTTAAAACGTTGCTGGACTCGACTAGCCTCCTTTTCCGGCGTGATGTATGCTAAAAGTCCTTGAGTGAGGAAAATGGGCTTCGCGTCAGAGTGCCCTGTTCCCCGTGATGGACTGCAAATGGACGTGTTGTCGTCGTCGCTCTGGTTCTCCACTGATCTGCGATGACCTGAAATTGCTCGGTGGTTATACAACATTATCTTTCATAAGCCACTGGTGCCACCAGCAACTTACAGGCATTAATTATAAATCCATTAAAAGAGCAGATTCATCAGGAACGCCGGTGCGATCCGACAGCATCCCGTTCTTTCCTTCTCCTCCGTTTTCCTTGGTCGCTTGCCAAGTGGCAGCAGTTCCTGGAGGATTCACTACAGCGCAGACGCCATCTGTGTGTCATGGTCCTGGGACTGCATATTGAATTTTGATACGGTAGTTATATACATTTGTTGTCTCTTGGGGATATAAGTGAATATCCACTTCCAATCAGAGATTCCTGATAGTTTCTTCCTTTAAATTACTTAAAAGAGGATTTTTGATGTACCAAGTGCCTTTCTGCTTGTCTTTCTTTTTGTTTAATTATTATTATTTCTGGGGTGGGGTGAGGTACTGCAGTGGCACAGTAGTTAATACTGTTGTCTTACTCCTCTGGGACCTGGGTTCAAGTCTTTGCCATGGCTTCACGTGTGTGAATTGCATGTTCACCCCTTGTCGTCGTGAGGTTTCCTCTGGGTACTCCGGTTTCCCAGAAGCTGAGGTTACCAAACTGTCTGTAAGTGTGCTTGTATGTATGAGTGGGAGGGGGTGTGTGCCCCGTGATGGGCTGGTGCCTCCTCCTGGGTTATTCCCTGACTGGCACCTGAAGCTTCCAGGACAGACTCCAGTCCCCTGCGACCCGGAATGGGGCAAGTGGGCACAATAAATGGATGGAGTTACCAAATTGCTTGTAGATGTGTCCCATCCTGGGTTGTTCCCTGCATTGCACCAGTATTTTCCAGGATAGGCATCACAGCACAAGTGGTTACAGAAAATGGATGGATGGATAGAGAGATGTATTGATTATTTCTGCATTTTAAAATTCATGTGTCCCTTTACTCGAAACAAAAAAAAAATCCACATTATAAACTCCATTAGCCAAGTGAATTACTGGCACGGCTGAATAGCCAATAATGTGTGAGCGTGTGTCCCGTGTTGGACGGGAATCCCACCCGGCGAGCTCCTCTCCTTATACCCTGTGCTTCCTTGGACAAATTCTAGGCCACCCTGACCCTATACTGGAGACATGGATCAGGGGCATGTATCCCTTACCCGTGTCCACCATTCCAACATGTCCTGTGCTTCTTTACACGTAAAAGTGCAGTTGCAGTGCGCAGTGCTCTGGAAAAGCCGACCGGACCGCAGCTGGCGCAGTGCCCGAAAGCGGGGCAGCATATTCATTAACGATGCATTATCTTCCACGAGCAAGCTGTCAGTCCGCTGCAAATTCACGTATTTAATTAACAGCAGGAGTCGAAAATGACAAATGTTCCACCTTGCTTCGCGGTCTGGCGGATTACAGCCGCACTCCCGACTTCCCTGCTCGCGGAAGTTCCTACAGCTCCGACGGAGTGCCAAATAAATTCAATGCTTGATCTCTTCAGGTCGCAGGTTCAAGTCGCTGTCTCCCTTTTTCGAGTAGATGTTCATTTCCTGGCAGTGGTGATCGTGCTAACGGGATATTAAAGGGTGGGGGTGTTGTTACCTCCCAAGTCAAATCGCAGACTGACTGATCCGTGACTGGCACTTAAGTGCCTTCTGGTTACAAGAGCAAATGTTAAGTGGCCAGAGTTGAACACACGTGTCTCGTTTCGTAATTATTAATAGAATACATCAACACCTGATAACACTTTATTGCCATGGAAACCACAAAAGACAAGAGGAACTTATTCATATTATTTTTGAACAAACTGAATGGGTTTAACTCGAAGAACTGTTGTAGCGAACAATATAAACAATACATTTTTTTAAATAAAATTTTGCGTACTCTATACCAGAAGGAAAGCTTTGAAGCTTCTGATTTATTTTTTAATAACAAGTGCCATTGCATTTAAAATGAATAAATTTTAATCATAAGTGACCTTGTCAAATAGATCAAACAGAGTGTGTGCCATCAAAGTCACCGGGTGTCTGCGTACAAGCTGGTCATGGACAGTAACGGTGAGAGAAGCAGGTCACATGCTACGGTGTGTGTTTTGGTAGAGCATTGATACAGCTAGGGGGCACCATTGTTTCTCAGCCCCATCCCCAGGGACTCCAAAACAGTCCACATTTTTGCTCCCTCCCGGCTCCCAGCCAATCAACGAACATTGAATAAATGGTACAGGTGTATTGGGAGCTGCAAGAGAGCAAGAACGTGGACTGATTGGGGGTCCCCCAAGGACTGGGTGGAGGAATACTGAGTTAGTGTATGATGGCAGTGTTGTATCTATTAGGTAGCTAACAGGGAACTGGAGGAACTAGTCTGGCATGTTCCTGATATTTGGTTTGAGAGTGTTTCGGGTGGATAGCACAGGTGGCTAATAGGTGTTGGTTTCTTTCGCTGAAAGCATTTGCGCAGACGTTCAGCAGCTTTCCGGAGTGAGGAGCTGGGGTCAACTGGCAGCAGGAAAAAAAGAGAAAACCTCTGAAGTTATTGAAGGAACTTCACAGTAAGCATTTTCAAGAGGAAATTGATTTTTTTGTTAGAGAGGAAAAGAAATACGGCTCTTTTGGAAAAACCCCATGGAGCAAATCCTGGAGTAACATGAGTGAGCTAAACTTCAAGCAACTCAGTCACTACTCAACAGCAAAGGCACATTCTGATGGTAGTGGTGCTGCTGGGGGGGGGGGGGGGTCAGGGTAATTTAGCCATAACTTTCTTATTTAATGATTGTGACAGGAATAAAAGAATTACAGAAAATGGTGAAATAAGGTTTGAAATCAAAATAAAATGGTATAGCGTGTATAAAGAGAGGCCTCACTGGGAATGCATGGATTCTACATAACACACGCCTAGGGCTTTGTAGGTATCAGGCACCGTGACAGTGCTGCAGGGTACGCTAACACTTTACTCTTTACTCTTACCTCCTTCAGAAGCTCATGTGCTGTCCCACAAAGGGCTTCAACCACCTTGTGATGATCCTCCCCCCGGCATTAATTCACCTCACATCTATATGTTCTGAGTGATCCCTTTGTCTGGGAAGTGTGTGTTACAAATACAGCCTTCAAACGCCAACCCAATACAACGGCGATTGATTCGCACAGGATCTCTGGGCTCTGAAACTTTGTTTAGCAACTGACTCTTAACTGTTCCCTGTTGGCGAGGCGCTGGCGTGGTGTCCGTGGAGGGAAAATCGCTCCCTGTTCAAGCCCACGAGCGAGAATGGGCCTACTATATATATACACATATGCTAATATATACAATAGTACACTAATTATATACGGTGAGGGGCATCAGAAGAGCTTGGATACCCTGGCAGATTCAGGGGCCGGGCACTTCGCAGGGGCCCGTGAATGGCGGGGCACAAGGTGACATTTTGTCAGGGGGCCAGAATTTCTAGATACTCCCCTATATTTACTATACTAACCACAGAGTATTTCAGTCAATATTGCATTGTATTGCAATGTAAAATAAGCAGTGTAAGTAGCTTTTACATAAGAGTGTGTATTTTGTATAAATGACACAATAATGGATCGCCTCACACTATTGTCAAGTGCCTTGGGGTGAATATCATAAAAGGCACTATATAAAAATAAAATAAAGTAAATTGAAATGGATTATATTACCCTAAATATCTTATAGTACCCTACTACAGTCACTTAAAAAAAAGTCAATATCAAAGCAAGAGTGAGAAATTCAGAGAATCTGCACCTCTAAAAATGTCCACCATTCTCAGAATTAGTTTAATTTCCACCCAGACTGACTGATAATGTGAAATCAGCGTGATTGCGCGGGCTTGCCTACAGTGCTGTTGAGTGCCATTTTTATTGTTGAAAGATTTACAGTGGACGACGTTTAAAGTCGTAATAAACTGTGTCGTAAATAATTCTCCAAAGCATGGCCTGAGCAGATTAATGTGCCCAGTGTGTGTGTCTGTGTATCCGTGCATTGCTGATGTCTTACGGGAGGTTTTAGAGCTTAATGCTTTGCCATCCTGCACTCCCAAAGTGTATGGAGACTGTGGCAGACTGTTTCAGATACTTCCCTTTGCTTCCCTTTGACTCGCTTTTGCTCGGTTAGCATAAACACAGTTTCGTTAATTATTTGTCAATAAGCGGCACTTCAAAGACAAACAGCTTGCATATGCTCACATTGATGAGGACTCGGCGAGAGATTAATTCTTGCCAATAGCTCGCGAGGTGGGCGTTTACACTCAGACTGCCCAGCTTGGTCCACACCACATGTCTCTCTGCTCATCATCTCTGAACCCATTCTGTTCTGTTTGCTTTCATTAAAACTGTGAGGTGTGCATTTTATCATCAGAAGAATGCTGCTCTACTTTCATATGCTGAGCTAAAAGGAGGATAATATGCACAACAGATTTCCTTTGAACAGAGATGTTTATATTATGCCATTGCATGGGGGTAAGAGAGATCGTGCTGCAGTAATGTCTTTAAAAAGGCTATGGCTAATTCACACCTCAAACTTCTTACCTGGCCCAGTCACACACTGAGCCTCTCACACCGCTCACTCTGTTCTGTGCATGGTGGGACCGTTCTTTCATGGGTAATTGGTCGCACGGCATGATGGGAAGGGAGCCGGTGTTCATGCCCATGCAATCCTGTCACGCCGTTCACGGCAATATTTTATGGATTTTTAGATTTGCACCCACAAAGAATGTATAAAGATGCAATTCAGCTTGTATGGTAAAATAGAACAAGGGAGAAAAAGAACAGATTGCTTTTCTTTGCAATAAAGGTGAAACAAGTACTCTTTTGTTGTATATGTATGGCATTTCCGCCGATATTTGTGACTGATTTTGCTGTGCATATTTATTCTCGGGCGTATCCTCTACCACCGTCACTTACACGCATGCGAATGCAAATGAAGAAATCTCATTGTGATCGCCTGCATCAGTCTGTTTTGATCAATACATTTCTACAGGAGACTCTGTTTGATGAATCGTCGGCTTTCTCTTCCTGTTGTTCACTGCACGTCGCGTGAGGCCGCGTGGATGGTCGTGTATTATTTAAAAGTCACTTCGATGTGCACCAACGATCGCAATCCTTATTTAAGCAGCAGGTGATGTAACATGTCGCCAGTCTCTGTTCAGTACATCATGGGTCCCCTGAGCTCCTAGTTCCTCATGGGAGTACAAAGAAGCACAGCCGACTCCTGATCCCGTCTCCGGGTCTCTCCTTCACCCCCCCACCAACTCCCACCCGCTGCGTCAGACACACTGACCTCTATGTCCTCCCCCCCGCTGGCGAGCCCACCCCCGCCTCGGGAATGTCGCCTCTCTGCGTCCCCCCCTTATGCCC
>JAODKL010000044.1:7376308-7394683 GCA_026780765.1 Petrocephalus schoutedeni
GATATTTATGTTCTTAGATGTTCCAGGGTCTGCAGTATGTAATACTCATTTATCCCAACTCACAATGAACTTATAATACTATTATAATACAACTTATAATAATAATAATCATAATCGATTGCCTAGTTGCATTCACATTTTAAGTAGCCCCAACTTAAAAATGCAATTACTTTATATTATTATTACTTTTTTACTCAAAAACCCGATACTGTGGCAGACTGTCATTTATGAATCTTGAATGAATTGAATGAAACAAAATCCTGGTCTGGATTTTTACTCTTTGGACCTGAATTACCCACCTCTGATTTCCATGCAACATGCTGTCAAGCAAAATGTTTAGAGGAAAAATACAAGTCAAATGAAGTATTCAAGCAGTTATTTACTGCATTTTTATAAATTTATTGAGATTTATTCTATTTATTCTTTATTCTTCATGTAGACATTGAGTGGATGTGCCCCTTATAATGCTAGTGTATATCAAGTAGCCACACGTGATGATTTGGCACTTCTGAAATGTCTCGGCATTGGAGGATGTTCACAGCTCTCTCCGCTTCACCCGTTAATAACTGTTGCTTGGAAGGTTTACCGCTGTGACCGCAGAGGATTTGGCACCCCTACATTTCACATTCCACTCAGCCGCTAAATATAATAGATGTGATACACGTTTGGCCTCTGTTTATCACACAATTTAAAAAATAAAAAAGGCGATCAAGAGCAATGTTATCTTCGGCTTCAGAATAAATTGTGCCTAATTACAGATGTCTGTGGAGTAGCAATTGATAAAATAAAGTGCAATTAATCGGTCGTAATAATGCCTCGTCTGGAAGTTCGGATGATTAAAAGATATGTAAGCGTCTTTGACAACGGAGCAATTACTGCGGTACTGCCCTCAGGGTTACTTCTGTATTGCACCTTAAGTAGTGTTTAGAAGTGTCTTTCATTAATGGATCCAACAGCCCCCGGCAACAGATAAATGTAAGTATTTAAGAACTTCACAAGTACCATTAGCCTAAAACGTGATAGTCTGCAAGATCTGTGACATTGCAGCAGCTCACTTTATGACAAGTAATTTAGAGCCATCACATAAAATTACCACTATAAATTTTATAAAATATTACTAGGAATATGGCAGAGTGTCCTTTGTGGCAGGTGCAATGGTTGCCGAACTCGATTAGGCTAATTAAGTTTGATCAACAGTGGGTCTACAACAGAAGTCAAAAGCTAGGCTTACTGCCCTTTGGGATTAAGGTCTAATCTTCCTGGAGGGTCTGTAGAAGTCCACACCAGTTCTATAGTGTTTAGAATGTATGTTGTCATTTAACTTCACAAAGATATAATTAACAACAAATTTAACATGTATGTTGCCCAACATAAAAATTACAGCTATTGGATTAGATGCAGAAGTTTTAGTATCAGTGTCCATTGACAATTTTTTTTCCACAATTCCTGTGATTCCATCATGTAGTGCAAATGTAAATTTCCACTTCCATAATTTGTCAGTGATATGTACTCCATCTTTTGTCCTTTCCTTATCTAGTGACATTATGTAGCATTACACCACAATACAAGTCACATTTTGCTGGAAGAATCTTTTGGATGCTTGAAAAAATTTATATGTATAGATGTATAGACTTTGGACAAAATAGCTGAAACACTTAATGATCCATTAATATTATGGGTGTAATAAGGACTAGGGCCACCTTCAACGCAGTCCTGAACTGTGTGTAAAGGGATATTAAACAATTCTTCATGAAGAAAAGCTTTCAGTTCTTTGAGGTGAAAGAAAGTGGAAATATACTTTGCACTCTATTCCAGAAGCCTCAGTGATTTTTAGAAATGGTAGTTGGGGAGGCCATGGAAGGCATTCAACTTCTCCCTGTTGTTCATGAAGCCACCTGAATTTGATTAGCAGTGTATATTGGGACATTTTCATCTTGGAATATGACAGCATAATGAGGGAACAGTGTTTGCACCATAGGGTGCACCTGGTCCTGGGAAATGGCCTCATATTTCTTTGCCATTATACAACCATGCAGAGTAATCATCCGACCTAATGACTCCCATGCGAGAGCTACATATACCATTACAGGTTCCCACATAGTGGGTTGAAGGTGTTCCTGGCTTTACCTGACATATGTAGGGAAGGATAAAAAAAAAGACTCATTGGACTATATTGCTTTTCAGTTACTCAGGGGTTCAGGTTTTGTTCTTGTTATGCCAGGTTTTGCATATTTTTTGTGTTATCCTTGCATGACTCCAGTTTCTAAATGGATTCCACCTTGTGAAGCTCCCACAAAAAGTTTTGTTCAGTGTGTGTCACAATGATGGTTATTCAGTTCTGTGGCAAATTATGGGATTGTAGTTTTGTAATTGTCATGACGTGAGGAGAGGAACGGCCCAAGGTGCAGGCTGGTGGTATGAAAACTGGGGGGTGTTAATTGTCAGGATAAGGGACAGCACAAGGATAAACATGAGGAGGAACACGACATGCAACATTGACAAGACTCACGACGTTACTGATGTTAATGACCAGACTGGGGAAACAAACTTAAACACGGATTAAAATACACAGATTCATTAACATGGAACAAGATACAGCTGGTGAACGCAGGGATTCACACGAGGTTAATGAGGGGGCGTGGCACACAGGAGGATTGGACAGGCTGGGAATGACAGTAATGCTTAGCAACCAACCTGCTTAATGTTTCTCTATCAGTGTCAGTGAGCTTTGACTTGGTAGGGCTGCTCCGCAGTTTGTCTGTGCTTGACATGTACTTGACATGTGCATGGGTTTTGAGAGTACTCCCCTCGCAGTGTTTGTGACTGGCAGAACTGCAATTCGGGCACTGACTACCCTGCTAACAGGGAACCTTCCCAGGACTTTAGCCAACGATGCTTCTCAAAGTTGGCAGAGAACATTCTTACTGTAACGTTAATGGAACGTTATTTCTGTGTTTCACATTTTAACTAAGGTTCTGTCAGTGTCAGCACAATAACATTATCACCTGAACATCCTTTTAAAACAATTAATGTATATTAATAGAATAATATATCCATTCATCCATCCAATTTCCAGAACCGCTTATCCTGTCCCGGGTGGATCCAGAGGTCTTGGAGGATATGGGCGTGAGGCAGGAAACAACTCAGATTGGGGCACCCATAATAAAATATTGTTTTATAAAAGCACTATATGTGTTTGTTGCCTACATTCCATTCAGCCTCAAACCCACGATCTTAGAGGTGTAAAGCGACAGTGTTACCCTCTGTACTACCATTTGCGTTTACATTATTATTACTCTAAGTTGCAGTAGTAGTGGGATAATGTTCTGGGAGCATCAGGAAAACTGGATACTTTGAACGTACCGCCATACCTTAATCATCACGTTTGTTAAATGTTTCTCGAGCGAAAAATTGTTAGCAGGGTAGCTGGCCTCATTGTAAGTTGGCTCATGTTGCCTTGAAAGCTCACACATCCAATTGCTGATTGCCGGAGCCTTTTCCGTAGCTCACGCATACTGCTAATTAGAATTCAAGCTAATATGACTCACCTTTGTAGCTGCATTTGTAATTGAGATTTAGCTTTTCATGTGTTGGTTCTGTTTTGCCCACCCCCTGTTTGCTAGTGCTTAATGAGCCGTTAGCAAGTAGCTTGTATGTGTCCTAGCACTGTGCCATTAGCCAACTTTTAGCTGTGAATTTCAAAGGGAATCAGTGGCATAGCATCTTGTCCTCGCTGCTAGAGTGATACGCTTTCCCACTGCAAGCCGATGTTTTTTTCTTCATTAAACAAAGGTCATTAATTTTAACCCTTTGAGATCATACACGGTTTTGAGAAGGTACTCCTTCTGGACGAGATTATATCTTACCCAAAAACAAAAACGGATCCATGCAAGGTGCTAGGGGAATATTCTGTCTGCGTCTCCCCGATTCTCAGCCAACTGGAAAACATGAAACCTAGGCAACTAAGAGCAACATATGTTTTCTCTGTGGGCAGTCAATCATGAATACCAATTTATAGCACCCTGCTAATATGCTTGAAGGACAAAAATATCATAGATTTACATAGTGCTTTTGTTAATTATTATGAATAACCACACAGTTATACTTAAGTCTGGTTTCACTTAGCAACCAGTGTCAGTGTTGGTGCTACAGTATGTGCATAAAGAACTGGACATCATCTTGAGCTGAAAAGGGCCAGTTTTTAAAAATCACAATGGCAAATATGCAAGGTTTAAGTAAGACTAGTATATAATATTAATTGCTTTGATTCACAAAACGTCTTTCTTTCACACATTGGAATATGAACAAATTATCCTCAGACTGTTGCTTAGTCCTGGGTGCTTTTTAACTTCTGTGTCAGTCTGATATCAGTGTGCCAGGAGACATACAATATAGTGAAACTAATTATTGGTATCGAACCAGAGAAAAGTACATTTCAGGAGAACAGGAACCATAAATGATATACTTACATAAATATTTAATATTTTCACATTTTCCACAAGACCTTTATACTGTATATTGTATGTAATGTATGTGTGTGCAGTATATTGTATATGCAGTACTGTGCAAGTTTTGGGCACAAAAAAGCCATTTATTTGGATAGTACTGTAAGTGCATATTTGCTCAGAAAAAACACAATGTAATAGTACAACATATACAACTGAACAGTGACGCAATAAGAGCCAACATGAATTTCTTCTGTTCTCCAGCCGTTACTGATGTCTCGCTTGATATCTCAGAGCACACCATTAGGGTTCCCAAACCTCGCCTCTGGGGCACGCCAAGCAATCAATTTTTTCATTAAGTTCATCACCAGGTCAATCAATTAAGTAATTAATTAATCAATCGGTTAATTAAAATAAGTCAACAAGGTATTGGTTAGCAAAACGAGGTACGCTAGTGATCGAGTGAAATATTGCTACTGGAAATACTGAGGTGACTAAGTTGACACTGACATCATGGGTTTACATTAACATGATGATATTTTTTTTAATACTGTCTTGCATTGTAATATATATACACGCAGTATATATAGACAAAGTAATATAAAAAAGCAAACAGAAGAAGCACAGAATCCCACCAGATAAACTCTAAACTTCCGCCAGAGGTTGTTTACAGACAGGCGACCTTGTCAGTTCCTTTCTCTGGCCTACAGGCTCCACTTAGTCAAAACATAAGACAGACTCAAGGTTGTAAAACTATAAACTAGGATAAAGAGCACAATATCGCAGCAGAAAAGGTCGCTATGACCTATCAGGCACACGTCTGTGACCTGAGGATAAGAAGCACGCTATACCATTCCCTAAATATAAAGAGTAATGGGTACTCACGTGGTCACATGGTTAGTACCAATAAATCCCCAAATCACAACTCAGCAGTTTAAAGAGTATTGATAAAAAAGATACAAGCTTCCATAATGGGTCCTTCATTTTGGTTGGGTGTTGTTGCAACTCTTTTTTTCTGTTTTGCTCATTATTTTATTTTTGGTGATTTGTGTAACTGGCATCAGTATTGTTTTATTATTATTTTTTATTTCACTTTGGCTCTTGGGTTGAATGGGAATAGAGTCACATGAAACATGGTATTCTTATCTAATATCCCAAAGTATTCACCAGTGAATGGCTTTGAGGTTTCATTTCACAACCCACAAAGCAAGGTGATACGTATGTGAAATCCATAGTATCCAGTTACAGTGCTAAAAACCCCATCATGAAACTGGGTCCCATCAGCTGTAATTAAACTTGTAATTGCATTGCCAAATATCCGTTCTGTTTCTAATTGACTGGCAAACGCACAAATATTTTTGCCTTCTCTGTTTTGACACATTCTTTTCATTTGAGTTTTTCGTTTTTATATGATGTAAGAGGCTCCTTTGTGCATGTATAATCTTTTGATTAAGGTCTGTACTGTGTAACATATCCTACTTCAGAAAGTAAAGACAGCATGACCAGTCATAAATAATTATTTATTCTTAAGCCTAATGTCTTCCAGTATGTCTTAAAGTAAATTATGTGGAAGGAGCTGGATTATGAGTACTATTGTATCAAAAAAAATTATGAAAAGAATACATGAAAGCATTTAGTGTTTTAATATTAAAGGCAAATAATGTCACGCAGTAGCTAAATTGAGGTATTTGGTGTTTACTACAATATGGGAGACCGCAAGAGGAATTATTTGAGTTGCCGAGCGGATTTTAGGCCAGGCAATGTCAAGTAATTAGAAGAGATTAAGTGCAAATGTTCTGTGGATTAATTCATTTAGGCCCTAAAGAGCCTTGTTGTGTCCGCTCACTGTAGCGAATATAGTAATGTTCAGCAATGTTGTTGTTTTTTCTACTGTATCATATTATTCAAGGACATCTCCAAAGAATTAGCCCTTGAAAGTGGGAGTGTAGTGATACCCTTGCATTTCCATCTGATTTTCAGCCCTGATAACACAGAACGGAAACCAGCAGATAAGTGGTTATCGGGGTACGTGATATATCATCAGGGGTGGTTCGAGATGTATGTTTGGGCTGTGACAGAGTACAGGGAATCAAGGTCCTACAGAATTCTGGCACATTCAAGTAACTGTGCACTGAAAGCTTTTCCTAATTAGGCACAGTCGGCTCCTGTTTCTTTAAAGCGCGCCTGATGACTGACAGAGCCAGCATTGAAGCTGGAAGGACAGATGCTGATGCGAAGCTGTCACGATCCCTTTCTTATGAAATGTTTCAGATGTACCCTTAGCCACGATGCAGGGGGTAAAGCATAATACGACACAATGCCAGACCAGACCAGACCAGAGACTGAGTACGACATCCGACCCCGATGTTACACCAGAGCCTTCAGTAGGTGCCGCACTGAGACCACATCAGACGTTACACCAGAGACTGAGTACAAATGAGGCTGTGACGACACCAGACGTTACCCCGATGTTACACCAGGGCCTTCAGCAAGTACCGCACTGAGATCACACCAGACGTTACCCTGATGTTACACCAGAGCCTTCAGTAGGTGCCGCACTGAGACCACATCAGACGTTACACCAGAGACTGAGTACATATGAGGCTGTGACGACACCAGACGTTACCCCGATGTTACACCAGAGCCTTCAGTAGGTGCCGCACTGAGACCACACCAGACGTTACACCAGAGACTGAGTACATATGAGGCTGTGACGACATCAGACGTTACCCCGATGTTACACCAGAGCCGTCAGTAGGCGCCACACTAAAACCACACCAGATGTTACACCAGAGCCTTCAGTATGCATCACACTCAGACTACGCCAGATGTTACTCCAGACACTTGAGGACATGACACACTGAGACCACAAACACATTTTTTTTCCTCAAACACTGACCTATCCTTAGAGATTAATTGTCCATGATGTTGTTAATAAACTTATAGAGTTATGTGTTCCATGTGTATTTGTTCCTTAATGTGACATGTGTAGGTCGAAAAGCTTGCTCAGCCATGCATGTAGAAGCAGAAATGACATTCCTCCACACCTGTAGTATCCTTCCCAGGAGGGAATGTTCTAGTATGCTGAAAAATGAATCGATTTGCTTTTTGTCTTCTTGATTAAAAGCATTCATCACAAATCTAGCTACCATTCTAGTACCAGTTCAGTACCGGCAACAAAAAGACAAAAAATACTACACTCCAATCCATCACAGCATACTAAACATGGATTCTCATTGGGCAGTTCATGACCAGGGAGTGAGGAACAGCCAATCAAAAACCACAAGACCTGAATATACAACACTTTATCAGACCTGAAGCCATTTGCCTACTTCTTTCTGATTTGCTTACATGGCAAGGCAGGACCTTAAATTCATTTAATTTGTCGCAACCCTGGAATAGCCCAAAATCTTGCTGTCATATATGACGCAGTGGCATGTCTTAAACACCACACCTTAAGTATATTGAATTTAAAATGCTTATGCCTACTTTAGGGTTCTTAGATTTACCCAGCCAGAAAGTGCATTCCTTTTTTCACACCCAATAGCATTTTCAGTCAGTACTTTCGAATCAGTTCATATAGTACCATTTTGTGGAGTGTATTATTTCATTTAATCTAACTGTAATGGTTTTTGCCATTCTGCCCTGCAGCTGAATAATGTATTTAGTGAATATGGGTCATGGGTCTGAAATGGGCCCCTGTAGTGTAATTCTTTTTGGAAAGATAGCCTTAGGTCTGACAGTATCGCTGCAGCAGTGGGACACTCCACTACAGCTCCGTGGGGGGGTGGGAGTGGGTGGGACCAGGAGCAGGTCATCTCCACAGAGCAGAAATGTGCTTTCAGCCGCATGGAACACACGTGCTCCGGCTAGCCATTTAATATGGAACTGGAGCGCATGGAACTTTCTCCACGGCGACGGAGCCTCGTGCGATCGGGCTTCTGTCAACATGGCCCGCGGATGCTTCCTTCAGAAATATTGCATATTAAGAATCATGCCGTGAATCCAAAGCTGGAATGCCTTGCATTTTCCTCTATTCCCTTGCTCCCACCGCAACAGACAGCAATACTGTAGGATGTATAATTCTGACTTTTATTAATTCAGATGAGGATGTTTGTATATGTGCTTTCCCACATCCATACTGTATATCTGACATATGTAAACACATTTAACCTTTTAATGTGTAAACATCCTTCAAAGAAAGACTTTCAGTACAGCTGCCTGATTCCATTTTCATAACGTTCAGTACATGTGAAGACAGTGTATGTTGGCTTGTATCGAAATACAATTGCAATTGTCTTTATTATTATGCGTCTGACTGAGGGTCTGTGATTTTGTGAAAATAGACAGCCACTGTTTCCTTCATTTCCTAAAAAGTATTATTTTTAATATAATAATGATAATAAATATTTATAAAAAGGCATAACACATTATAGCCATGTTTATTATGCATTATGAATGCTTTATGAAGCTCTCATCTATAATGCACTATCAATACCACTTTAATGCAGTTATTATTCTTGTATATTTCTACTGCTATGACTACTACTAGTACTGAAAATAATATATTACAAAAAGCTTTTCCGTTTACTATGGTAAGCATATTTTTACCGTTATTTACTTTAACTGTGGCCAAAGGGCACATATATAGCAGTTCATGAGAGAGAGGTTTGCTGAGTATTACGTTTCAGGCTATCCTCTCATTAGCCCAGTCTGATGACAAGCACATTAATTAACTAATGTGCTACTTTCATGTGTACGGTAATAATTTCCATGTGAAAAATTAGGTATTGTTCTTCTGCTGACAGCATAGGTCTGGTTGGGACCACCAAACACAGCTTCAGGTAATTGAAAGTAATGTTCACTCTGGTCAATAGTGGTCAATACGCATTCATTATTTTCCAAACGATAATTAACGAAATTAAAACCATGGTGATTATCTTGGATGACATAAATATATTACCTGTATACCATGGGCCTGAAATCCCTTAGGATTGAAATTGCAAAAATACAGTATGATCGGATTATTGTAATGCCTTTAATAAATGTTCTTTTTTCACCTGTTGACAGTTTCAAAAGAAAATTGCTGGTTGCACTGTTAATATTTAAGCCTCTACATTATTTATCAAATACTTTATTCTGAAACATATACTGTGGTTGTTTTAATAGCTAAAATTTTGTGCCGGGCTTCATTAAAGTCTACCAAACTCAGCCTGTGGGAGCGTAATTAAAATGAGAAATAATTAAAACCCCAAAGTGCAGGTCTGTTCTCAACTAGCAGACTCAGAAGTACTAGTTCTTTCGGTTGCAAAATATAATTATAGGGAAGCAAGCTGCAAGTTCAGAAATACACCCGTCTATATACCCAAATGGAAAGTGTCAGGGTCAACGGCCGTCTAGCCTTGCCCCCGTCTGCCTTTTACTTCCCCATTATCCCCATATCCCCCCCAGTTTGGTGTGCCCCTTGTATGTGGTCCCTGATCCCGGGCCTTAGCCTGCAGCTTGGAGGCTGGCAGCTCTTTCATTATGTGTTTGAGGCCAGCTTCACCTGTTCTGTCATTTTAGCGCAGTGTTCTCCTGGTTTCGTGTTTCTCTGTCTTTGCCTTTGATGTTGCTTGGGTCGCCCCACGCCTTCCGTTCCGCTTGTATGTTGGTTCCTGCCCCTGTCCCATTGTCAGCCTCACCCGTTTATTTGCATTGATTAGCATTTTTTAGTTTCCTGGCTCTGTGTCCGTTAGTGTAAGGTCTTGCACCTGTTGCTTGTCTTGCATCCCTTGTGATTGGTTAATTGTTTCATTGGTTCATTCAGTTCTGTTGCTTGTTTCTGACCCCGCGTGGTCCTTTTTTGTTTTGCTGCTTGTCCCATTGTATCCTGTTTACTTAATTAATAACCCCCTTTTGTTTTGGTGCCACCAAATGAATCGTCACCTTTTTCCCACCTGCACCATGCTGTGCCACCACAGGAAAGATGATGCAATGCCATCCTATGGCTGAACTTACTCAAAGTAAGTCCGATTTCATTATTGTGGTTATTTAGTGGGGACTTCTGAATCAGGCCTTAACACTGGCAGGTTAAGTTGCATGGAAGCAATCCACAGGTTACCTCATGAGCAGTAACACAGTGACAATGGTGTGACTCTTATTTTGTATGAAAATCTGCTCAGGGTGTCAGGGGGCAGCACTATTGCACTGTCACATCATTAGGGTTGGGGGGGAGCCCACCAGACCCTGACTCTGCTCTAATGGTGCTTTTCTACTGCTACCAAGAGCCGAGCCGTTCCACAAAGAGATGTGTTTTCCATTGTAAATTATGCGAGCTGTACCCATGATAACATTCAGAGATACTGGTGGTATGCGTTGAAATGTATGGATTATCTGAAGGGGGGGGGGGAACAGCACATTCTAGATGATTCATTTAGTATATCATGATGTATTTATGCATTCCTGACTCAGAAACTGAATTTCTCATCTCCTGTAATGTAGAACCGGAATGGATTGCAATGCAAATGAGCTAATACCACTAACATTTGATGCTAACATCACAGCGATTCTCACAGGTGTGCTAGCGCTAATCAGCACATAGTAAATCATGATATGCACCGTGTGAACAGTAAGTGTCTCTTCAGTTTTACGTCAATGTCTCCATTGGGAGACATTGGGAGACGTGGGATTTGCATGTTCTCCCCATGTGGGCTTCCTCAACCGGTCGGTTGAAACTTGACCTGGATTTGCACTTTCTTGGCCCCTGCCTTATGCCTTTGTTTAAAAAAAAAAAAAAAAAAACTTATACTGCCATAATGTTTGGCATCAGATGTTTTCCCATGTTTTTGGTTAAATTGTCTGCCTGCAGACTTAATCACTACCAGAAAATTCTGATTCTGTGATTCTGCTGCAATCTGAACTGCAATATCAAAAGGTGTGGATGACAGGCTGGTATGCTGTACCACTGGATGACGTACTCTGTGGTGATTATAGTCTTTGAAAGTCTCTCTCTTTCTCTCTACCATTGAATACACTCCAGCCACAAAGCAGCTATGTTTTAGCATGGGATGTAGGACCCGCTACAGATGGTCCCCAGTGTACGATGGCTCAACTTACGAGTCTTGCGGTACGACGCATCGTGACGCTGCCGGGATGTACACATCTCCCACCTTGTGAGATGCCTCACTCTCGCCAGCGATCAACAGGGTTCAGTTGGCTCAGTATTACTACCCCATACTAATCACCATTCTTTAAGACTGCTGGGTAGGCTTGGCCGTGTATCGACTTCTCGATATCTTCGAGTCATCGGAACGCATTTCCATCGTAGCTCGGGGACTTGTATGTCTTGAAATTTATTTTAATGTCTGTAGTATCGTTCATATTTGGACTGAAATTTTATCAGCGGAACAAAATTGGTCTTCTATGCTTGTTTAGAATTGAATATGTCAGTGGCTTACTAAATATACTGTACTTTCCTTACTGCCTTACTTTCTTAATTGATATGATTTTCATGATCTCGCGGGCATTCTGATTTGATTTTTCTTGATTTTTCCTGCTGGTCTTTCGGAGGTGATGGCCACACAGCAGCTTAAGTAGCATTTCACTTTTGATCAGTTCATTCTATGCATCACAATACCAACAAACATTTTTTTTTCTTGGAAAATATCTGGACTGGGGTGTATTCAGTTTTCTGGAGAATGTATTTGGAGAAAGTCATGCATATGCTTTTTTGACAGTCAGTTTCAGTGTCTCCTTAACAAGATCAGTCTCAGTTTCGTCTATCTCTCTGTAAAGCCAGAATATAAAATGCCGCACATGACTATCCTGGAACAGCAGGTGCCCAGTGTTTCCCTGGCTGCAATTCACCATAATAACAGGGACACTGGGAATAAACGATCTCCAAAGAAAAAAGCCTTGGCGCTAACTTTTTAGCGTGAAAGATAATAAATCACAGGTGATCCCTGTATATATACAGCTTCCCATATTTCAAAATAAAAGCTGCTAAGTACATGCTGCTAGTCGTGTTTCCTATGCAAAGATAGGTTTCTTATTACACCCTCTGCAAAAGGTTAAAGAGTAAATTAACACGGAAACTGCAACCAACCTCTCCATGTAATCGTTTTGGCAAATTTCCCCTTCAACGGATGGGGGTTGCTTCTGTTTCCTCTTCTCAAAACTGCAGACATCTGTAAAGCGTGTATCTGACAATCTCCTGGTCTCTGAGCGCACATGTTTGACCTATGAACAGAGAGGGACAGTTATTGATAATCCCGCCCCCCCCACCCCACCCCCCCCCTTCACAGACACTCCACACTCTTAATCCCGCCCAGAACTATAAACCCAACTAGGGGCAGCTCTGTTAAAACTTCTTCCAGCAAACATATCGATACTCTCCCTTTCATTTCAACCTAATTTAAGTCCCCCACCACAGGATACCTCCCCTACGCTCTCCAACCAGTTTGAGTCACCCCCTGCCCTAATGGAAACCCTTCTCAATCTGCCTTGTGCACAGATATCCTGGCTGTTTTCTCTCCTCTCCCACTCTTCATGAAGTGAGTATCATTATGGGATTCATTAATTACCTTCATTATACCTTCATTAATATCATATATTAACAAATATGATAACACCAGTAATCTTCTGGTTCGCTTACACGTTTGGCAAATCTAGAGAGGCGCCCCTTATCTTGGGAAGTGCCATCCACCACTCCGCAAATGCCGTCTTTCTCATATCTGTAATCAGCCGGCTGGAAAACTGTGGCTTGCCAGATCCTCCCCAGGCACAATGAATCAGAGCTTGTGGCAAGCCCTCCTGCAAGTACCCGGGCTAATCTGAGGAAACTAACAAAACTAACGATCCAGCTGAATGAGGTCCAAAATGAGCACAGTTAACTCCAGAAAGTCTCCCTCTTCCCGTTCCCACAGGCTCTCAAATATTAGATTCGTCGTTTCTTCACGCAGGGTCAGGGGGGGGGGGTTTCTGAGACTTCTTATGCCACCAGCTGCCAATTAAATCCTTGTCGCCCTAATACCAACCTCGTGCTCCATCTGCATTACCGTCTCTGTCCAGCCGAGAGGAGCGATTTCTGTCATACCAAAGTCCTGAGCATGTTGCCACATGCCGCCCTCTGAAATTTTATCCAGGCCACCCACATGTGATCTAACATTTGCTGGTGCCGTCAAGATGTGCTGAGGCTCTGTAAGTCTGACAGAGAGCATTATGGGGGAAAATAAAGGAAGCTCGAGGCCGGCAGCATTAGAAGCAGCCTGCTGAGTCCCTCCCCAGCATTTGTGTAATGAACGACAAAATGCTGACCTTCTTCCAGATAATTATGGCTGCAACCCTCAAATTGCTGATCTCCTTCCAGATAATTATGGCATAAGCCCACACCTGGCAATTCTTCATTTGTGACATTATGAAGAATGCACTGGCTTCCCACCCACTTTCCCAACTTGCTGTGGAAGGCCACGGTGCTCTTGCTACATCTAGAGCACTATTGATGCCTCCCAGCATATTTTGCTTCCCATGTGGTCCAGCAGTGTAAATCTCCCAGAATCCTCTAGCCTAACGGTATCTGTGGCTTCCCGGCCACTCCAACAGAACACAACATACCTCATCTATACAGAGGGATCATATCATGACCCAAAACTTTTGACCGCATATATTTTCAAATGCTCTGTACTTTGGCCCCTAACCAAGCGAGAGTTGTGCCGCTATTATATTCATACAATAAATAGTCAAATAAATAGATATAAATAAAAAATAAATAGATATGGAAATTTGATTCAGGGATGCATTACAAATAAGATACATTTTTTTTGGTTAATATAAAGACATAATATTATACCCTTGTAATATATCACAAAATGGAATGACCTGGCACTTTAATATCTTTCACTAAACATCTTACTCTTGTGTGGTATTCTATCACTCATCCCAAGTCTTACGATGAAGGCATGTCAAGTTTTCCTTCGCTTCCTGGTTTGTCATTCCACAATGTGCATTATACTATATATAACGTCATTGCTGCACAGTCTTGCTTCAAATTACCCACAAAAGTGCAGCAAAAGCAATTTCACAATATTTATACAAAATATTTATGTATGCAAAATCAAATGTTTCTCCTTGAGGATGCATAATCAGTGCAATTTAATTCAACTGACTTTTATCTCCTACCCCTCAAGTAATTGTTTTTCTAAAATATTAACCATTGCTATTTTGACCCTCTACAGTATATCTTAGTATCTTGCTCTCTTTAAGCCAGTTGACTGCTTAAAGTGACTGAAATTATACCTTACACGGAGTGAGAGATACTGGTAAATATACCTTACTAACATGCAATTCTCCAATCAATCTTAGCTGCAGGGGCCGAGCTAGAAATTCTGGGCCCCTCATAAAATGTCACCTTGGGCCCCCACTAAGGTTGCCACTTAGTGTTGTCGACATGAAGAAATACAGGCCTCCCACTATGGGGCGCCAAGTGTCAGATGTAGTTTTCATCCACAAAATACATTCTGTGCCACAAAAAACATTTAATGATGAAATCAAATAATGCCTTGCTGTAGTTACATTTCATCCACAAAAGCATAAAAACTTCTTTCGTGCACATAAAAGCGATGTTTACATTTCGTGGACAGAAGAAAGTCATTTCTTGCACAAAATACATTTTATGAACTAAATAAATTCGTTTTGCAGGCGAAATGTATTTTGTGAGTTACAGGAAGTAATTTTGTGGACAAAATACATTTTGGCCCCGGCTGGAAATACATGGCATGGTAAAATCTGCAGAGCGTACAAATGATTTATTTTTCTTACCATGGGGTCCCTATACTGTGTAACAGCTGGCCCCTTGAATCAGCCAGGGCATTCGTGCCCCTCTGACTCCCCTACTTAGCTGTAAAATTGCTAATATTGTCCAGGTGGACCTACTCTTGTCAAATCCAACATCACAAGATTATTTCCATTGTAGTAAGAACAACCACAAGCCATACTTTTTTATTTTTTATTTTTTTTTTAGTTAAATTCGCAAGCTTTTTGGATGCAAAGTGATATACAGCCCAGTCACATAACACGCTTTATCTAATGAAACCTCTTGGATAATATAATTATGGATACCGAGGCTAAAACCTGTAAGTAATTGAGTTTTTGAATGATCAAGGGCCTCTTTAGCTCCAAAGCGGTGTAAAACATCAGAGCAAGCCTAAATAAGGATAAGCAGCCATCGCTATGAGTTCCTTAATCCATCGAGGCAGTTTCTAACCATTACACAATACATGACCCTCCACAGCGACAAGCTGCCTACTTTTGTTCCAAGTGCAATCCCTTATCATTAAGGCTCAGGGGCCTAAACGTAGTCTCTCTTTGGAACAGCAAAGCACTTAACATCTCTGAACCCTAATGACGGTTTGCAGATGCGTCCCGATTCCGACGGCTGTACACCGGCTCACATCCCAACGATCCATCTTGCTTAAAAGTGACGGCCGGTTCTGAATCGCTTCATATTCAAAATTAGGTGGGGCGGGGGGGGGGAGAAAAATCAGCAGTTCAATTTCTCATCCCTCATTAAAAAAAAGTTTGTGAATAAATTATAGCCCCACCAATTCACCAAATAAAATAAGATGTAAGAGACAGCAATTACTATACAGCGATGCCTTTAATTGTTTCTATGGCAATCAGGTTCTATGGGGGGTCACATTAACACTGGAATATTAGAATATATTCTGTTTAATTTTCAGTTTAATTTTGATACTTTTGATTACTTTGTTTTTTGCTCAGAAATACCATTCATATGAACATAGCCTTCAGCTGTCCTTTTCCAGGAGTGTAGGGAGTGTTCTCAGTTTCTCAGAACTCAGTTTCAGAAGTCAAGGTCATTTTTGCTAAATTCCAGCATCGACCCTGTTAATCTGCATTGCAAATGTATTTGCTTTGGAGCTGCTGTATCTTAATGAATTTAACTGTGGGAGCTGAAGGAGATTCTGGCGGCTGAAAATGATAAGTGGTAACTGAGAAAGATGATTAGACAGTCTCATAATGGTAACTTTTCTAAATGGCATTAATTCAAGAAGATATGGGAAGCATTGCGTGAAGAGGCGGACCCACTGGACCACTGATACAGGCTGGTGATGTGACAGGATGTGATGTCATAGATAAATGGCCAGCTCAAAGATGGCTGCTGCATACATCTGCAAATGGATCAGACGCTAACGTGGAGCAGAGGTGAATTTGATTTTAAAGCACGATGACAATGACTTGCATTCTGAAATTCAAACAACCATCCATCCTTTTTTTTGTCCCACTTATCCAGTGCATGACCAATGTGAATCTGGAGTCTGTCCCAGGGAACAAAGGGTAAGGGACTAGGGACTAACTGGACAGGATGCTTGCCTGAGTCACAGTCAGAGACGCATTCATACGCTGTGGGAAATTTAGAGGTATCTAAATGTAGGAGGAAACTGAAGTACCTGGAGCAAAACCCACGCAAAGAAAATCAGGGCAAAAATGTACATTTCGCACACAGGGTGCTGGTAGCTGGAAGCTACAGTTCCAACCACTGAGCCACTGTGCCTCCTTAAATTCAAAAAGCGAAAAATCACAACACTGGGGGTCTCTTTTTTTTCCCTGCACAATCAAAGCTAAATCTAAGCGGGTATCAAAAACTGCAGTATAACCATAAAAACAAACATAACATAATCTCGTTTTTTTCTCCAAATACTCAATACACAAATCTAAAGTCTAAAGCCTTAAAAACTTATACCAAAGATAAACCTTCTTTAAAGCCATGAATTAACATGATCTTGAAGTTTAAAAAAAAAAAAAGGGAAAAGTTGCCTTCAGGTTTACTGCGCTGGCTTTAATGCAATTCTTTTTCTTGGGCCTTTACTGATGCTTGGGGCATTGATTCGGCTGAGATCAGGAGTTCACAAACTTATTACCATTCAGCCCCAGATATGCACGTCGTTTTGTACGGAGCGCCTCGCCGCATCACGTTTTCATTATAATTTCACATCACCCAGGAAGCTGCGCGGTTTTGAAACGAGTCCCCGCGAGTCGCAGAGGGTAGGTTATGATGAAAAGCCGGTGCGAAGTGCCAGGATTATGCATGCAGTGTAATATAATTGTCGGCTGATAAAGCTACAACCCAGATGGGCGAATGAGAAACGGGCGAATGGATAAGGTGCCCTTCCTCATTCTCCAGTCTGGGACTTAACGGTTTTTCCTAATAATTAGGGCATTCTGACTGGGGAATAAAAAAGGATCCAGGTCACAAATGCCTCAGGGGGGGCCCTCCAGGTGTGCACCAAAGTGCTTCCTACGGGGGGAACCTGGGTTTGATCCCCACTGTGCCACATTAGCCCAGATAACGCAGAATGAGAGAACGAGGGATGGAACGAAGCGTGTCCTCCCCCAAGTGCACCGCGCCGGTCACTAAAGCCTGGAATCCCGGCAAATGAGGAGAGGCGGCTGCCCGTCACGGACACGTGGAGTCCAGCTTCACCATCCTTTGGCCTGGACACTAGAGGCTGTGAGGGAGCCACAGAGGGACTGGGTGGAAATGGGCGGCAAATAGATGTAAAAGTACATACAACCTAGAACTGTCATATGCCGTCATATGTGTGGCATTGTGTCATGGCAGCATTGGGGGGGGGGCATAGACACAATGGCACGTTCAGGGGGCCCGGCACTTGACAGGGACACTTCAATATGTAAAATAACATTGGGTGACATTTTGTCAGGGGGAGCAGAATTTCTAGGTTCACCCCTGCATGGCAGAGATGGTAAATAGACATGACATATAACAAAAAAATGAGCATGAAAATCTAATTGTTTGTGTGTGAATAAGGTTACTTCAAGTCTGACACCTGTCACGCTCTGTCATGTCTTCCTGTTGTGCCACGCCCCTTGTTACCCACGTGAGTAAGTTCCCGATTGTTTCCTGATTGTTTTC
>JAODKL010000044.1:7397349-7411419 GCA_026780765.1 Petrocephalus schoutedeni
GCAGGCACGGGCATAGTAGCATGCTTCAATGGGGCATCTGATGAATGTCTAGCTGATTAACGGCTTCCTCTGGGCTTGAACTCCTGGTGTCCTAGGTAAAATTCAATAATGTAGTGAGAGCTCATTAACAGGAAAAGATCGTGGGATCTAAAAAACAGATCTCTGCTGTATCTGGGAAACATCTCATTTTTCATATGCCCAAAGCATCTCTTGGAAGCCTTTGAAGTTCAGCTCTGAGTTGCTTACAGTCCTGATCATGCATATCATTATATGCATTTTTTAATGTATTACTTGTATAATGTATTTTTAAATACTAATTATTTCCCTACAATAGATAATTGAAAATTAGGGACAGATTCATGATGAACCAGGGTACCCAGGGAGGGATACCTTTTCCAGCTACATCCACACAAATTAGTTCATTTACACAAGGTTGAGTATACTATATTCTTCTACTCTATACTCAATTCATTGCACACATCGCTTCACAAGACTATAAAATCTACCGACTTTGCTACTCTAATTTACATGCATATAACTTGTGGAATTAATGGCATACGATCCAGTTAAGCATGCAGCCTTAATCCAGACCACCCATGAAGTGAAAGAGACAACGGAGATTTGACTGGCCGACTGCATGAAGATAATTCTAGAACCCCCCCTCCGGGCAGCTTACATGGAAATACGCAGTGAGCCCAGATATGCCTTCCTTATAAAGTGGACATATGTGTGGCAGCCCGGGCACACAGGAGACAGAGATCACTTATCCCAAAAAGTATATTAGCACTTTAGAAGAATGTTGTGAACCAGTAAAATCCGCTAAAATCCTAGCAGCGTGCGCTGGCTGCCAGGCCGGTTAATCTGCCACCTGTCTGGGATCTCCAAACTCCAAGCGCAAATATCATAAACACAGCTCGGCTTCGCTACCCTCTGCCTGTTGTGTATTTTTTTGGTTTCGCCCGGTGGCCCGGTTTGACCCACAGCCTGCCGGATCTGCTTCTGTGTGATCTTCGCGGGGCCATAGCTCACAACCTAACAAAAAAGGCCCCAAGTACATCATAGCGAAGAAGGCTACGCTTTGTGACTTCGCCGGTTGAGCCGAAGCTCGGCACTGCCATTGACCTCCCGCAGCTTGTGATGCGTCGGTCACCCTGAGCCGGAGAGGAGTGAGTGGTTTCGGTAAGTGGCTTAGGTGATTGCTGTGGACGCTGCTTCTAAATGTGAGTAGATTAAAATAAAGGATGTGATATCTCGTCTTATTTATATCCTCCAGATGCAGGTGTCAACAACATAATCTCTTGAGATGTACAAGTATGCCTTGCCATTCAAAGAATGGTCAGTTAAAGTGTACCCTTGACTGTGTGTGGTCGGTTTAATTTTGTACCCTTGACTGTGTGTGGTCGGTTTAATTTTGTACCCTTGACTGTGTGTGTGTGGTTTGTTCCCCTTACATTTACTTTCAAGAAACTAAACCCAGAAGGGGGAAGAAAAAAAAGACATTTGCTTGCTTCATATGGGCACCATGTTCACCTATGGCTAGTTGACACATCCTCAGTCCATCTTATGTACTTCTGGACTGCTGACAGCCAAACCAGATACCGGCAATTCCACCATCTCCATTTGACTCCCCAGGCCCCCTGTGGCTTTGGTGTTCTGTTGAGCCTACGGCCCCATCTGCTGCAGTGCTTAGCCATACACCGCGCCTACTACCAAGGCACACACTCAGTGACAAGCTGTAGTATGGCTTGGCTTTGTCTTTAGCTGGGAAAACAACTCTAGTGAAAACAACCGAGCTCCTCCAAATCGTCAAATCCATCCTCGGTGCTCGAGCTGTCATCAGTAATGCGTTCGCTTGCCTTTCTTTTTTAGACCCTTCAGCCTAGATTCATACTGGCATCTATACCAGGTTCTGTAAAGTGCAGGGAAGTGCGGCTATTCTTCCTTCCCAGCTTCACCAGCCCCTGACTCTAAGTGGTCGTAAAACAATAGAAGCTACAACAGCTAAAGGAAGGTGTCACTTTAATTGGAACCTCACAGTTGCTTGCAAGGGCATATGCCTGGTAAGTGGTGTGGCTATTTCAATGAAATGAAGACCTAGCTGTCAATTGAATAGGAACAGAGGTCTATTTTCATGGCCTCTCAGGGGGTCACTGCAGCTTATAACTGCTAGAGATGGACTCTTTCCAGTCAGATGTGACATTTAAAAACAATAACGTGACCTGTTATTAACAACAATGACTAACAATAGGCAATGTTGCTATAAATGGAGTTACTGAAGTGCACCTAGATGGAATCTCCTGTAGAAGCAATTTCCCACCAGATGAGCATACGAAATGATAAAATGCCCCATTCTTTTAGACAGGACTCTACTCAGTTGGTACAAACAAAAAAATTACACATGTTCTAATAATCCCCCCCCCAACAAAGATTTCCTTCCTTTAGAGCAAACTTAGTGCATGTTGTTTAACTAGCTGAATGTCCAGCATGACAGAACGCTCTAGCTGGCATGCTATAATTTATTCCCAAATGTTTTGTCCTGTGCTGCTGCGGCGTTCATCCAATACCCCCGTGACACCGGGGAAGAAGGGCAAATGTGATTGGCTGTCCTCCGAGGGTCTCATCAATGCTTAAACCGCTACATTATGTGCCCAACAATTCGGAGCCAGGAGTCTTCCAGAAGTTCTGGAAGATACTAGAGCATAAGTGGCAGGGGCCCAAATGCAGAATCTGGATGAAGAAGATAGAAGGTATAAGATAAAACTAGAAAAAGAGTCAGGGATAAATAGATTCCTAGACTATAATGAAAGTTTAGGGTCATGGGTTGGGGCTCTGGTAGGAGCCAGTCCTTGGGAAGGAATAAGAGACATATGCAAAATTTAACGGTACCGAGGATGGTACCATGTCCCCCAGCTATTAATATAGAGTCTGGAATTCTGCTGAATGACAGACTTGCCTACTTTATGGAGTATTGATGCCATTTGCTGACCTTGAGCAGATGAGGGGACACACAAAACTGACTTGAGCTGCCTCATGAAAAGGATGCTTTGTTTGCCCGCGTGTTAGTTATTGAATACTTACTCGATTACCCCAGGGCTTCTATGGTGATGTGCTTATGCAGAATCCAGCATGACCACATCTAATGAAGGTATTGGTTTCGTAGATCCATAATGGTACTCAAAGCCCAAGGTGGATTTCTGACTCTTATTGCTTGTCTGTTTTTCATTACACATTAGGGACCATTCATTAATTCTGTTTACCAAGTTTACATTGGTTTTATGAGGTGTGTGTGTGTGTGTGTAAATTTTTATTCAAAGTCATTTACAAAACTGTAAGAAATCTAACACAAAATTATTGGTATCTATAATATAACATTTAAGCATATCAGCTGTTATTTTGAATGTGTTTACCAGTTGCCCAGCATCATAATGGTTTCATTCTATACTTATAGTATCAATATAGATATGTTGCCTGGTTTATCAGCAATTTAAATAATGCAAAATGATTCTTTCTGCCTCAGTCAAAGCCAGCTGTTTACCTGCATTTAGGAGCCCCACATACTATAATCACCCAAGCATGTTGTCTCAGGATGTAAACCCTCTGTAATCACAACGGGGGCAACTTTAGAGGAAAAGCCGCATTTCAGGCTGCAGTCCAAAACAGATCAATGTAATTACGGTCATTTCAGCTTCAAAACGGACAGCTCTGAAGCCCCATTATGACTTCACAGAAAGTGGGTGGAAAAAAACCCACAATCGAAACGGTTGTGACTAATTTATACAAACATTAAATTGTTTTACAATTAATCAGGTTCTGAAGTAATTTCGGGGCACGGAGCATAACGAATGATTGCAATCTAATCTGTCATGCTTTTCCATAAAATATTAATTAGAGTCAATAATTTGCAAAGAATTCGGGACATTGCAAAATAGTCTTATTTAGTTCTTATTTGATTCTGGTGAGATGTGGCCTGGAAAATTAATATGAACTCCTCGATCTCTCTCTAAGGAAAAGATGATGAGTGAAGGAATTAAACAAACATCTCTGTCAGATCATATGCTGAAAATTATTAGCTCTGCTGAGGATCTGGTCAGAAGAGCATCATAAAAGACCTATTTTGATCTTCATTCCTGAGGGGATCATTAAAGTCAAGGGTATCGCTTATCAAAACCCCCTGTCCTGTACAACAGCAAGTCATACAAATTTCCCAGTCTTACACTGCAGTCTGAAAATGGAAATTTGTGAAACCTGCAGGCTGCATCCTACTGCGAGGACTGGTAATAGCCGATGATAGTTTATCCATACAAGCATGCATTACATCGAATAACAGATTTGTTTAGCTATCGTGACAAATTATGAAAGCCTGAATTTCCACAAATCCAAAACCTGAAAATCCTGTGAAAATTGGCATTTTATTTAGTAGTAAATGATTTTATCTGCAGTGATTAATGAAATAATGTTTCCCCAAAAAAGGACAGTAATTATAGGTCAAAACCTCAACTGGATGAATGCATTGTACAATTTAACCAGATTTTAATGTAATCATTTTTTATTCGTATTTTGTATCATGCAAAACAAATGCCATCACTCTATCAAGGAACAATAGGCCTATTATATTTAATTAAAAGTTTTGCATGGAGGGCTTTCAATATTGAAAGAAATGTCAGGAAAAGGTGTGTCATGCAAAAATATATTGCATATGCCAAAAAAAAATATTCAACATCAATATTTATAACACCAAATTAGACTTAAGTTCTGAATTTGTCACTTTGTTTATACAATTATATAAATCTCCCCAATTCGTGACTCTGAAAGGACAGACTTCCTATTATTAGCTGAAACTTTTCAGTTACAAAGTCTATCATCTCCCAGAGAAACGGTGCTGGCAGTTGAACTTTAGTAGAATGTGGCATTTTATTTTAATTAGTTGGTCAGTTGTCACATGTGTACATTGCTCACATTTTATTAAGCTATAATTCTCTTTATTTATATATGTGCAGGTGGCAGATCAACCAACCTGGCAGCCATCAAACATATACAAAAAATGAAGGTGATATAGATATAAATTGTCACGCCTTCCTCGTAAGCTGGCCGGCTCATTAGTGAGTGTGATCCACACCTGCCACTTGTCCCTTAAAGGATCCTGACTGCCTCAAACTCTCTGCGAGGCATTGTTGATCCATGAGACAATCTCTTTCTGGCCTTTGTCTAGCCCTGACCCGACCCACCTGCTGCATTCCCGTTTCTGCATGTTCTCCCTACATTCCTTTCCTGTGTTCCGGCCTGTTTCTAACCTCCTCGATTCGAAGGACAACTGCAGAATGGAATGCTTGCAGAATTTTTATTTATTTATTTTTTTTCCCTGTCTACCTCGAATCAAATAAAAACCTGTGGACTCGGCACTCCGTCCTTCCCCCTGTGTTCTGTTGTGTGATATAAATGCATACACACAAATAAATTGGCAGGTTTTGAGCTCATATACAGATTGTATTTTATTTTTTTCTGATGTGACATTTTATTCACACATTGTCAATTTGTATGATGTATGCTAAACATTGCCAACATAAAAAAATTATAATTTAATTACCATCTTAATCCTGTGTAAAAACAAGCACCAGCCACTATGTTGATCACACAGGGCAATTATTCATTGGCTGTCGAAAACGATAAGTACAACTGATGGTGGAAGATGATGCAAGCAGTTTGGAGCTTTAAAGCAAACACTATCTCCCAGTAAGCCTTCAAATCAGTCAGTATATCTGATCATTGTCTGACTTTATACTGGTCAAATATTAGCAAAAGTACAGTATTCGCATGATTGTTTGATTGTTTGACTGCATGATTGTTTTAAAAAAGGAAACTACCTATTGACAATGACTTCTAATACAATAGTCACCACGTTTTGACGGCTAAACTGTAGGAGATCCATCTCTGAAATTACTTAATCAGATGATCTGGAAGTATTAACCACAATTCAACATTTGTTAACATTTTAATCTTGAATAGAACTACTCATAGTATGTGTCTATGTGAGAGTTGTATGCTTGTCTTAATCACAATTTTCTTCTGACTGGTACAGTTCATATGAGGGTAATTTACCTGTCATTTTTGGAGTAGGGCATACAATATTTGATTTTGCCGATTTTCCCCATGGGAGAGCGTGGATGTGCTGTAATACAACTGCATAGCAGCTGTGTACAATTACAACAATTCGCTAAATTGTGCTGAGAAAGGTCAGATAATTGCAATTTCCATAATGCACACCCTAGTCACTCGTAAGACCCTTTTTCTAAGCATTTTGCACAGAAAAGAAAATGCATCATAAGTACTGAATAGGTTTAATAACCCCTCCAGCTCTGACTCAATGGAAAATAATCACCTTTAGTATGCTGTATAAGACCTGCAGATCTACCAGTTTTACTGGTTTGTCAACAGTCTAATGATATTTAACAGAATACTATTATGATAAATGTCAGCCTTTTATATAAAAGACTATCAAAAGTAAGTAAGGAAATACCTGTTAGACCAGGCCGTTTATTGACGGAGTAATATTATCTGTGACAGATGCTTAAATGTTATTGTATTTCTTTTTCAATGATTTAGGCAAGGATTCCTTAAATTCTAATTACACCCTTTTTCCACAAAGTAATTTTAGCCATGCATATTAAGTAAGTGTTGGATGCCAGCCTAGAACAGGGATTTTGCTGAATATGTGAGCAGGATTTCTATACCCCCAGGAGGCCAGAACTAGCACTTACACCTGCACAGCGGTGATAAACTGTTTTTACACTCTTTTCTTCTCTAACATTCACCCTAAGAGGTTTACAGTGGTGAATTTCATACTTGCTTGATGGCTTTTGTTTTGTGTTCAGGTTGGTGTCATAAACTAGAAAAAAAAAGTCAACGAATATGGCACAGAAATATGTAAATGAACGAAACTAGAGCTTGTATTGAACACCAACCAATGACTTTTCTTAATTACTTTTTTATGGTCTTTACAAATGATAAAATCTTTATAAATGCAGACTCCCTTTATTAAAATTTTTGCTGCTCTATTAATTATGAACGAGCAATCCAGTGTCTTTCTATACATTACTTTTAAGTGCATCTCAGAATTATTTAATTCAGTTTTTTATGTTAATATGGCATAAAACTTTATGCTATATGGGGCTAGTTTTCATGAAATACTTAATATTTTCATAAAAATTACCCCTAAAAAGAATTCAGCAGTTTTTTTTTTTTCGCTATGAAATACAAGTTTCTTTCTTTTTTTTTGAACACATTAGAATGAAGGTATTGGCACATGAAAACATGAAAAATAGACGTAACCAGGGCTAAAATTGTTGCATGCATCATTCCAGGAAAGAAAAAAAAATCAAACAAATAAACGTATGAACCTTACTCAACCTCTCCAGAAACCCACTAGAATGATTTCATATTAAAGGGACTATGTTTTGTTAGTCTAGCTATTATGTTGTGAAAGTCTGTCTTGCGGTTTTGACCATGGACATTAAATTCATTAGGGTGAGGCAACAAGTAGCTAATTTATTTTCTATGTTTACGTTAAACTGTAATCAAGCATATCTGTCTGTGGAACAGATATTCTTACTGGACTTTAAAGAATGTTGCACTGGTTTAAATACGGAACATTTTGACACGATGTGTATTTACATAGTACATCAATAAACAAGGGGGCCATACAGCCTGTTGTAGCAGGATCTCTGCAGGGCATTTTAACTTAATGAGTGACAAATGAGTCACTGGGGCCCCACTAATATTATCATTTAGCCCAGAGAAACTTCCTCTTTTACTCTTTTTACCCCCCTCACCTTGTCATTATCAACCCTGCAGTCAAACTTTCTGTTAAAAGTGATTATCAAGCACGTTTTTTATTATTTTTAAGGGTAGTGCATTTTATTGCTGACAAAACGTTTGGATAACAGTCAGCTATTGACAGCCAGGCAGGGTTGTGCAGAAACGTTATGGGGGGGGCGGGGGTGCTCAGAGGTTACATTCCTGCTGCCAGGTGACCTAGAAATTACTGAGAGGCACGATACTCTTATGGATTGTTGGAACATCTATTCCATTTGGTCTGTTGTCTTGAGTTGGTTTGTTGGCACATTGATGGAAGCATAGACATAGTAATTACAGAGCTTGGCCTGTGACAGCTTCCTTTCCCGGTGGGGATGGGTAGGGTAACCGCTGTCACGAGATTAATCTCTCTGAAGACATTCATTCATTCCAATCATCTTTGTAAATTAACACAAACTAATTGTAAATAAAGACACCTACTGATGACCTTAGGGAAACACGGAGGAATACCAAAGTCATCGATTACAATGACTCTGCATTAAGAATGCTAGAATTAAATACTAAATGCCTAAATACACCTGTGAAGGGTATAAAGACCTCTACAATATGGTCACATTTGATTTGTTTATCAAAGACGATTTATTTTATTGAAACAAAGTATAATGAAGGACATAGTTGTGGTGATGGATTCAGCTATGTTGACATTAGGGTGCATGTTGCACATGCGGGCAGATCCTTCGTCAACAGTAAACTGATTCTGTTGTCCAGATGAGTAAAGGAAGCTTGGCGTTAGAGAGGGGCCAAATCTAATTAGAACGAATAAGTCACAGCCACTTACGAATAACCTCTAAAAGAATACATCCTAGCTGACCGTTAGAAATGATACAGCTGTAACGGAAACCGTTTAATATTTATTTCCAGCTAAATATGTCTCATTGATGTATTCATCGTTTATTATACACAAGGTCAATGTTTTTCAATTTTAATGAGAGGAGACAAACCACATATCGTAGCTGTCCTGGACTGCACAGTTACCAAATAAAGTCTAGTTGGGAAGGTTATATTACCTGTGAGGAATATACTTAACTAGAAATTGATTTATTTTAATAAGAAAAAAAAAGTCACATCAGAATCAATAGGCTTAACATAGGCAGTCTGGGGAAGGAATTTTGCTAGGATAGTGATTTTCCAGGCCTTTCGCATCAATGTGGCTTCTTATCTGAGTCGTTGCTCTTTGCATGTCTTACGTTTCCTGGCCAAGCAGTCATGGGCGGTTCTGCGTTCTGCTGAGCGTGACGCGGTAGGCAGTTTCCTCTGATTAAGGAATCCGTCACCCCTGAAAGAATTCTCTACCCCCAATGTTGCCCTGAAAGGCTTGAATCTCAACAGCTATATTTAACGGAATTTAGAGTGTAGGGAGGGGTGGACAGAGGCATTGACTGTTAAAAATGAATGTTTACGTCTTTTAAATGAGCAATTTTTTGTGCATCTATAAAACCCCCTGTACCTAGACTGCTTTTGGTTCATCATTTTCATCGCATTCAAGTTTTCATCCCTAGTTACAGTAACACGACATTAAACGAGCACGGCCAAATAGCAGCTGCAAGCCGAAATTGTTGCAATTAATACTACCAATGAAATATTGTTTCTACAATTCAACTTTTATCTCCCTTAACAGATGGAATCCAATAAAACTGCAAACTGTTTTTGACACTGAATTAGTGACTGATATTAGGCAGCTATTTTAATTGACTCAATACCATCTGGCCATGGAATTATACCACTGTAAACGTATCACTTTAAATTATAGTGCCTTCCTTGGAAGGCTGTCTAATGTTTGCCAGTGTTAACAATAATTTCAAAACATCATTAGGGCTAGGTTGCCTAAGCAGTCAATATTGTATTTCTATTCACTTTTAAGACCTTGGAACCATGCACTGGATACATGGTGGGAAGACTGGTGAACAAACTGTAAAGTGTTAAAAGATCACTTGAATCAGCCAATCAATAGGGTTAATTAAATTATATTCGTGTGTGCATATATGTATGTATGATATGTATGTATTGACGAGTCCTGGCCACCCAACACCCATTGTAGTCAGATATTTATTCCTGCCTATTTCTTATGCATTCTACCTGTTTGAGTACATTGTGGTCCCCACAATGTAGATATACATGTCCCACACACACACACGTGTGTATATATAGACGTAACTGTTTTTGCCACATTTAATAAAAATTGGTAAAATAATGGATTAAGTAGAATTTTACAATTAAATGCTTCATTTGTTGAGATACAGTGTATAGATAAGCTACCATTATATATATGTATATATATATATATATATAAAACGACACCAAAAATCCTCATGAAATCTACGTTGTGTGCCTATATATTTAGGGCAGAGCATGATACTGATGCATAGAAATATGCAAAATTCTGAAATGGTGATAATGTCATAGTCTGGGGAGCCAGCTCGACAACTTTAATCTGTTGGAGCCACTGACTGTAAGAAGAAGTGGGATTTCACTGTCTTAGTGTTCCTTGATTGATACCACTGCATAAGGCAATTGAATACGCGAGTTTGCTGCCTGAGTGACTCATAGCTCTGGCGTCTGCTATGTTGTCTGTGGTTCATCAAAGTCTTTCATTCTCTGTCATGTTGGAAACTTAATTGCTTGACCCTGTTTGACCTGTACTCTTTAAATAAAGAACATCCATTGGTACATGATATTTCGAAAAGACTGCTTTTCTTACAAGAGTTGAAATTTTCCCTGCAGGCCGATGCAACTTTCGAGTTTAACAAAAGTTTCATAAAAAAAAAAAATAATGCAGCCAACAAGTACGCAATAAGGAGTACATTGCAGCATATTATTAGCATTTAGTAACATTCAGCTACTATTAGTAACGTGTTATGTACGACATTAAATGCTGCTAGCTGCTGGATAATGCCTGCATTACCACATAAATATCTATCTATCTGTCTATCTATCTATCTGTATATATAGTGTGAGATAAATATATTTAATTATTTAAGTAATAAAATCAGCAAAATAATCTGTGGTGAACGCTATGAGGCATGGCACCAGTAAAAATTAATAGCTTGGGAGATTTTCTGTACATGAAAGATGGATTTGCATTTCTGTGAATATGCATGTGAATTTACACCAAACATGGAAGCCTTGCGACACCATGTACCGTCTAGGTACAAGTCTAATGGCATCAAACGCACGGCGGACTGACTGAGAAAACTTTTATTTTTCTTTTGACATGTTTACCAATTGCACTTTTTTTTATCGACTAATGACAGATTTAGACATATGGGTGGGGTATGTTTCATTCTGTCCAGTCACCTTATATTGTACCTTCTGTTTTGTTCTTTGTGTTGAAATGTGATCAGTTGTGATCACAAATGTGATCAAGGTTGCTGCATCAACCCCCAGCCTCTGCAGAATAATCACATCTCTGTTGAGCATTGCAATATTAGAGATAGTAATGTTGAAGTGAAGCTCTGTAGGGTGGTAGATCTCCAGGAGCAGAAGTGAGCTGCCCAGCTCTTGGGGCCCCAGAGAAATGGTGTAACCCCAAGCTGCACTCTCACCCGTATACAGTCAGCTCTCCGTATCCGCCGGCCATTGGTTCCTGGACCCCCAGTGGAGGCTCCAGTCCCATATATACAGTACATTGCCATGGTATTTGCATGTAACCCGCACACATTCTCCCATATAATGTAAATCATCTCTGGAATACTTGTAATACCTAATACAATGTAAATGTTATGTAAATCGTTGTTACACCATGTTATTTAGGGAATACTGAGTAGGAAAAAAAGCCTCTACATCATGGGTGTGGAGTCTGATCCAATGCCATTGTGTATGTGGGCTTTCGCTGCAGCTGCCTAATTTAGGTTACTAATTAGAGGACTGATTGGCATAAAAGTCCTCACACCTGGGTTTGACCAGCTGACCTAAAGGTTATCCCAAACACCTGCGTACACACGGGCCCTGTGCAGATAAGACTCCCCACCCCTGCTCTATGTGTTTAATTCTTTTTTTATAAAAAAAATATTTGAATTGATTAAATATTAATTCCTCGTTCCCCATTTAATTTATAGTCAAGTTATAAAACACTGCGAAACACCTTGAAAATCTTTGACGATTTTGCATTTTATGAATCAAATTTTCCATAGATAATATATTTGCACTGTGTTTTTTATTAAGGGTTATAAAATTAAACATCATTTGCATGGATTTATTCATTCTGAAAGTGGATTTTCCTACCAGTATTTCTGGATGTCTCCCACCCAGTTGGTATAAGTCAATCAAAGGGCTTTTTTTCGTTTTAGACAATTTGGTATGAATGTTATGGCGTGGAGAAAATATCGTTCACAGGAGAGATGTGTGAGAAGTCGCTATGGGTCACCGGAATCTGTAACATGAGTTATATTACGTATTATGTATATTAAGTTTCATTACCACAGCCCTATAGAAATGATAGAAAGCTGTGTTGATTTCATTTCACCATAAATGTATCTCAGTAGCCATAATATCAGCAATATGAAGACCAAGACCTCCTAATTATACTTCATTTTAAATAACCTACAAAAAACAATACTGACAGAAAATTATTAAAAAGTTTCTAATAAGGACACGAAAAGCAGACACACATAGCGACTTTTGTGTTATTAATTGACTTTTAATAGATTTTCCAGTGGTGCTTTTTTCTGCTTAAATATTAGAATTCAAAACCAGTATTTTGAGACGAAGGAATCCTGTGTGATAGATTTATAATTTATTACAATAAGAGTGACTGTAGGTGACTTTGTCGCCCAGATTCACAGATTTACAGATGGACTTTCGTAGGTCTGCACTGGCTTCCGACATATGCTGCCAGATGCTTACAAAGGACTCTCACTGAGCAATGAACATCGCTTCCACATCTCTGCACATCTGATCAGACAAACCACACACCGGGCGTCGCTCCCCATCCGAAGGAAACGCCATTCGCCAGTAAATTGTCCCTGCACCACCATTAAAATAACAGGCTGTTTGTCTACTCAGGTTTTCGCGTGAACAGGAGTAAGAGTGAAACCCGGGGAAAGTACCCGTCTTCACTGTAAAGGTGTCATTTTGACAGGTAACAGGAAAGAGCGAGGACCTCGAAGCACAGATGGGAAGTTTCAATGCGAAGCAGGCTCTTTGGTTTGGGGGCACTGTCAAGGAAAGCAAGATGTATTAAAATATAGAGACACCGGCAATGAGGAGCAGGTGTAATAAAATCCATGAGAATGACGGTCACCAGTCTCACCCCCTCCACCCCCCGTGCTATCACATCTATATAAAGCTAATTGGGATTTGAGCTATAAAGAGAAATCCGAATCACATCTGGCGCTGATGTTGTTTTATTGTAAGGCTTGTAAGGCATGATTAAATATCTGGACCCTCCTGCCGGCCACAGTCGGGTTGCTAACAGTCGAAGCTGCTTGTTGGGCTCTTCCTGGTCATACGTTTCCAGTTCCCATCTGCTACGCCTCTGATTTCATTAACATCTCTGAGCCAATTTGCTTTTGTTGTCATTTCTTTATTGTGCTTGTTACTGGGGCGGGGCGGAGGGGGGTTTCTCAGTAGATTTCACAGCTGTGAACTTTACCTGTGAATGTAGCGTGCACCGTCTTGAATGGGAAAGGAGATGTAGGATTCTACAAAAGGTACCATGGGCTACCCGGAAGTTCGCGAAACAGCACGGGGCTAGATCTTGGTGAATGGGGATGGCTGGGGGGGGGGATCTTGTGTTACCACGGTGATTGATTTTGGTATCTACAGATATTTAATGAGACCGAGCTGGCCCTGATTGGGCAAATATCCTTGTCGAGGGCAAATAGGATCAGGTGAGAGGATTCTGGGGAAATTAGGAAGTAGAAGTTTTGTTTTTTCTGTATGAAATAGTTTTTAGTGGGTAGGCCTTTTGGTTTTGGCCAATGAAGTGTTACTTTATTCAGCCACAGATACTTTGGCCTTCAGCCAACAGCCAGTCACATTATATATTGCATTATAATGTTAGTGGCTTTCAATGTCATAGCGTTCCTGTTTATCCATGTAACATGCACCCATCTGCTTAAACTGTCAGAGAAAAGCTTTTTTTAAAAAATAACTGAAAATGGTGAAAGATGCACGGAAAGCACTGCAAGTGTGGCTGTTACATTTCCATGTCTTTCATTTGGAATCTCATGGGACTGAAAAACATTTCCCTCGCAAGGCATT
>JAODKL010000044.1:7412343-7456609 GCA_026780765.1 Petrocephalus schoutedeni
CAAGTGTGGCTGTTACATTTCCATGTCTTTCATTTGGAATCTCATGGGACTGAAAAACATTTCCCTCGCAAGGCATTGAATGGGACTGGGAATTAACTAAATCAAAAAATGTGGGCTACGCAGTTTAACAGGTCTGCCATTAGTTATTCTGAAATATAATCATTCTTCAAAAAATTTCAAAAAATCACCTTTTGCTAATAAGTCAGTGGTAAATAAATAATTTCGCACAAACATTATACATGTTCGGTTGCATTGCAGTTACCGGTTTAGCCCGTTTGCTGAGATTTGAGTAATTCTCCATTTTCCATTTCAGCATCATTACCACACACACAAAACGATATTCAATGCAGTCACTTATTGGGAAGTCAGTAACACTCTGAAGAACAGAAGGCTAAATATTATAAACAGGAAGTCAGTGAAGTCGCCTAAATTAACACCATGATTCACTGGTTATAGTCATTTTTGGTTTGACTTGCTGCTTATAGTCTTGAGGCGCACAGGGGGTCAAAAACCTGTTCTGTTTTTTGTGTCCTTGAAGCTCGGATTTGCTGACGTAAATCTCATCCAATGCTGGATGTCGAAATAGGGAAATAGCGTAGTCTCTGTGCCGGACCTGTTACCTACAACCTAGAGCAGGTTATGTCTCATGCGATTTATTTCGGACTGCAAGCTGCCCCGTGAAAATTGAAGAGTTGACACCCGGGTCTCGGCATGAAGACAGTCGCGATCTTGCATGTCAATCAAGCCAACACGACAAGAGGAAATCAATGTCTGAAAACCTGTCTGAGCCACAAGAGGCACAGGGAAACAGACAATTGGGATTGCTAGTGATGAGGTGTGGCTCATGGCTCTCCCTCTCTCTCTGTTTCTCTCTATCTCCCTCTCCCTCCCTGTCTTTGTTCCTCTCTCTCTGTCTCGCTCTCTTGCCCTCTCTGTTTGTCTCTCTCTCCCTCTCTGTCCCTCTCTCTCTCTATCTCCCTCTCTGTCTCTCTCCCCCTCTCTGTCCCTCTCTCTATCTCCCTCTCTGTCTCTCTCTCCCTCTCTGTCCCTCTCTCTATCTCCCTCTCTGTCTTTGTCCCTCTCTCTCTGGCTCTCTCTCTCTCCCTCTGTCCCTCTCTCTCTATCTCCCTCTCTCTCTCTCTCTCCCTCTCTGTCCCTCTCTCTCTCTATCTCCCTCTTTGTCTTTGCCCCTCTCTCTCTGTCTCTCTCTCCCCCTCTCTGTCCCTCTCTATCTCCCTCTCTGTCTTTGCCCCTCTCTCTCTGTCTCACTCTCTCTCCCTCTCTGTCCCTCTCTCTCTATCTCCCTCTCTGTCTCTCTCTGTCTCTCTGTCCCTCTCTCTCTCTAGCTCCCTCTCTGTCTTTGTCCCTCTCTCTCTGGCTCTCTCTCTCTCCCTCTCTGTCCCTCTCTCTTTCTATCTCCCTCTCTGTCTTTGTCCCTCTCTCTCTGGCTCTCTCTCTCTCCCTCTCTGTCCCTCTCTCTCTCTCTCTCCCTCTCTGTCTCTCTCTCCCTCTCTGTCCCTCTCTCTCTCTATCTCCCTCTCTGTCTTTGCCCCTCTCTCTCTGTCTCATCCTCTCTCCCTCTCTGTCCCTCTCTCTCTCTGTCTCCCTCTCTGTCTTTGTCCCTCTCTCTCTGGCTCTCTCTCTCTCCCTCTCCATATCTGTCCCTCGTTCTCTCTGTCTCTCTATCTCCCTCTCAGTCTCCCTCTCTCTCCTTCCTCATCTTTGTCCCTCTCTATGATTCTACTTTTAGCAGGAATTATATCTTATTCTATGTATGGCAGAAATGACTGAATAAGTTCAGCTAATAAAAGCAAACAAGGCTGTACAACCGAAAGAATCATGCTTATCTCTCTTTTGGTCCTAGCAAGTGCACAGATAATGTGCTCAATCTGCCAGATAACGGAGCAGCACCCCATAATATAGCATCAGCACATACTGTATATGATCAAGACCAGCTGGCTGGATTCAATTTTAAATCCCTAACGCTTTTACAGGCAATGGGGGCACAGTGGGCCGTACCCCCCATGACTACAGGGCTGATCTAGAAAGTGAAGTCTGCCATACAGGAAATGAAATGTGGGATTTTTCTCCCTGGGCCAAGATCCAATCGTATCACGCCATATGACGCACAGATCAGGGAAGTAACAGTGACATCTCAGAAAGAGCACATCGGCGTAATAATTAATGCAAATCCGCGGGGCAATTAGTTTTGCTGGCTTCCATTGTCAAAAATATGAGATAACGTCGCACTAATACATTTGTTTGCCAATAATTAAAAAACAGGGAATGCAAAACACAATCAAGCATCCATTAAGCGTTAATTTAAAGTGTCCATTTAACAGTGCAACGTGGTATTCCAGGTTTTGTCACTTGTTCCATCCAATTAGTTGTGTCTTCACTGCATGAATCACAGTTGAAGTACCTTGGGTGGTTTGATAATATATTAGCATATCCTGTAAATCCTATTAAATTGGCACTTGCCAGTACTTGTAATGCAGGAAGTAATTAAAAAGTAAACATTGTCAGTCTATATATGATAAAATAAAATGCTGTGTTATGCCAAAAAAATATTTAAATCACTCTCCTGTACACAATCAAAAGAATAGCTACGCATTGGGCAAGGCGGTAGTCGAAGTGTTCTAGTCCGATTAGCTAAGGGTCAAGGAGGGTCACAAGTCCTAAAGTTGTGGCGATTCGCCTGCAAAACTAATTCCACCCGAATCTGGACAACATCTGCAGTGTTTGTCGCAGGCCATGCATTGAGAATTGCACCAGCGGATGGGTAAATCATTAATCTACCGGGACAATAAAGATTGATTCCCTGTATAGGAGAACTCATCTTATCTCTTGTCTCCCATAGGAGCGCAGCATCGTTTGTGAGGTTGACTAACAGTCATTTGTCACCTGTGGCCAGTATTAAATTAGTTATTCACAGGACAAAGCCACACTGAGTGAATGCGTCTCGGGATACTAACCTGGATAACAATGGATCCTCTGGTACAGGACGTCTCTATGCTACCATTTAATTTTTGGATTAAAAAAAGTTACATATTGTTTTGGCTACTTGGAGTACATCCAAAAAAAAAAAGAAACGGTGTTAATATTGTTTTTACATTGTGGCGGTCTGCCAGAGAAGGCACGTATGGAACACCGATAAAACGAAAATACCGATGGTGCGATATCAATATATGTAAGCTTGTAGGTGAGGGCCATCAGTGTTTAGTTAGTTTGTAATATATATTCCGACCCTGGCTTTGTTCTTTCTGACACCGTGCCTCCTGTGCCTAGCCAATCTTGCCTTTGTGGATAACTCACCTTTTCATGTAGAACCTTCACCCAGACCCAGGAGATGAGTAAGATGGGCCATTAGCTTGACAGATGGAAGTGACCCCATTTCTGCCTTGAACAATAAACTGCAAGCCATCTTTATAAGACTCCAAGATTGCCCTCTGTGGAAATGATTAAGAATCTCATGTATGCCGCCTTAAAAGAGGAGCACATTTTGTTTAAAATAGTATGGAAAATATATTCCTCATGGAAAATAGACTAGTCTGCTGTTGTGGTACAAATAAATGTTGCACAGGCTCTGGCTTCATGAAATGGTTCGAGCATAGACCTTGAAGTTAGAAAGTGATAGTGCTTAAACTGAGTGGTGTTCTAAATGTTCTATTGGAAATGTATATGAACCACTAATAAATGCCATTAACCTAGATTTAATTATTCCAGCCCCACATAATTCCTGCTGATATTAATTTGGTAGCTTTAATATGCGTTAACTGTTGCTGCTGTCTTGTTCAACTTGAGCTGAAACATAGAGAGATTCAGTTTTCCGTCAGAACCAGTAACCTTGAAGCTCAAATTGGTCCCTGTTCAGAGGAGTGCAGAGTAATGGGTGAACTATGAGGTGCAGGGAAGTAAAAGCACAGAAATGACACTTTCAAATTCATCCTAGTGTTGAGACTATGAGCCACATCTCCACCTTCTGCAATTACGTCGGTCACAAGGAATCCATTAATACTTCAAAATGGGCGGCAGCCAACCTAACAATTAAACAAATTTACCTCTAACCAAGGTATTGCATGATAAAAACTTTGGATTTTGGGGGTTTGGGATTGGTATTTGGTAATGTTAATTCTTTGCCAGCAAATGTGTTATTGAATGGTACTATGAAGGTCTTATGTAGACCATAATATACTGAACTAGTCAAAAGTTTGGACACATCCATTTCTTTGTACTGTTCTCTACATTTTAGAATAAAGGTTTCGAAACTAGAAAATAATATATATGTAGTTATGAACCGACCAAAAAGTATTAAACAAAAAAAAAAGTTGTGTGGGGCAGCTCTGTGGGTTGGGAGTCAGTAAGTTGCTGGTTAAAATCCTGTGGGTGCCTGAGTGATACCTTCATTGGGCCCTCAAGCAAGGTCCTTAACCCCAATGGCTCCAGGGGCTGGCTGCCCCCACTGTCTCCTCTACACCAGTTTCATGAGGTGGCCCCCTGGGATGCTTTTCCTGCTGTCCTGAAGGAGGTCCCACATATATACTGAGCACTCATTGGCCGCTTTTCCTTCAGTCTCTGGCCAAATTCCTCCAAAACCATTTATTCTATACTTAGGTCAGGAGGCCAGGTCATGTGATGTGACACTATCGCCCTCGTTTGTAGGCGGATTGGGGTGCCCAAATTTTGACTGGTGCTATGATTTGACACATAATTATTGATAGGATTAATGAGGCTGTGGTATTACTGTATGCTTTTATAGACCAGCTTAAACATAGTTCCCACTCACTGATTAATTTATCGAGTACCACTGGGTAAAGCAGACAGTGACTGACCGTGTAACGGCAACACCACCCACTGTGGATTTCAAAGCCTGGTTTCTCCGATAGGCACAGATAACAGAGTCTGCCTGGAGCTGCAAGGCTCACACAATGGGCGGCAAAATCTGCAAAGTAGGACACTTTGCAAGAGGTAGACATACAGGAAAATAACATTTATTTGAAATAGAATTAAGGGTGATGACCAATAATGTTCTCCATTGTTGCCTCTCCTTTTTCTTTTTATTATTATTATTATTATTATTAATAATAATAGTAATAATATTGGCTAAATGTAAAAGTGTCATACCCAAAGTGCTTTATATTGTTGAGTATCTAACCTCAGGCACCTGAGTGATGCACATCCATTATACCCCAGAAGATACACCTTACATCAGCGTTTTTTTTTTTGCTGATGAGGAATTATTTTTGCCAATTATTATACAGTATTGGGAATGTATGGATAGAGCAGATTTCTTCATAGAGCCTGGTGTGAATTTGGAGTTTGAAGTGAGTTCTTTCAATAAATGTCTTGAGATCTTTAATCTCTAGGGTGGCTACCACTACAGTGTGTTGCCCTTTTGGGGAATTACTATTTTATTGGCACATAAAGAACAGCACCCTCTACTGGCCCCCCACCGCTATGACAATGCCGGTCGCAACTCTCCATAAAACTTGATCAGACATTTACATCCTGTCAACGAGCTATTCGCTGAATCACCATAAATACACAACTCATGCCGCGTGTTCAGCATGTTGACTGAAACACAAAGAAACTTCCCTGTATCGCACCCTGTAAAGCATCCTTGGTCTATATGACTCGTAATGTTGCAGCCAGCAAAGTGACAACCCAATAGAGACACGAAAAATTCTCATTTTCAAGGAACTATTTTAATGGGAGCAATGCAAGGTCTTGTCAGAGCACTGTGATAAATCTCCATTAGGCCTACATGGCTCACAGCTGGCAATCTAAGTCCAAGAGGCAACGGAGAGCGGAGTGCTTTCTAACAGGTCATTATTAAGGATGCAGCAGTTATGGTAATCAATGCCGCGGCAGCGTGGAGTCACCCCCTCTGGGCCGGCTAGCATTAAACGCTCAGTTGTAATTAAAGAATAGAATAAAAGGTTCTATGATGCCTTAGTGAGGAATATGCCTTATTATGAGTGGTTCTTCCAGGCTTTAGCTTACTGCATAATGACAAAAAATATATAGAATAAGGGGACATGTATAATCGCGTTATATATGCATGTGTGTCTGCCAGACACAGGAAACATTTCACAATGGATATATGAGGCTTATTAATAAGACTGAAGAGAAAAGTAATATAACTCGTGTTCATTCCTCTTCGTGTCTAGTTGAGTGACTTTGAGTGTCGTCGTTTTTTTTCCCTTAACGTCTATAGCGGGCGTACAATGTGTGGAAATGAAATAATAAAGAATTAATGTCCCAAAACAATAACTCAGCCTTCAGAAACAAAACGAGAAGACCAGCGCTTTTTTTAAGACTATATACTGTACTTTGCTTTCTGGTTGGGGCTATTATTTTTTGCCTGTGCCATCAATCTCTAGGATCCCTGCCTTACAGGAAGGTAGAAAGATGTCATGTCATTGTCATATTCCATATGACTTTTGAGAAATTATTCATCAAGGAACGTACTTCAAAGGGCGATTGCCTGGATATTGCATGATTCTTTTCTTTAATTGTCCCCTTTCTAACTTTCCAACAATGCTGTGCTTCAATTATCGTGGGTCATCGAGCCCATATAGCAATAACAGTCCATTAAAATAATTTGCATTTTAATAGATACATTTACATGGTGATGGTGGCAAGCATGAGTCTACAGTGGAGTGTTTCACAAATGAGTGAAATGTCAGTAAACAGACATTTAAATGTCTACATTTTGAAGACTGAAGCCGTTTCTACTTGGCCATTTGGCCTAACACTTAATTGAAGTAAAGGTTCAGTTTTTAAAATAAGGTACTTATTTAATTTTCTCAAAGTGCTTGAATTTCAGAAGACCCGAGTATTTATCTTCACTTTCCTGCAAATGTAAGGTTAAATTGAAATGTCTATTAAAGCAACCTACTGTTGCACTTCTGCCGCCATTTTTATTTATTTTTTATTTTTTTCTGTTCAAAACAGACAAACAAGACAAGCATTAGTCATGCCTGAAATTTCATCTCTTCTGACTCAAGTCAAAACATAATGGTTCATTATCCAAAACAAAGGGCCTGGCACAGAATGGCCGGAGGCGAGGAAAGAGCGAAACGACATTAGATAAGATGCCTGAAGGATCAATCGAACTGGTGCGTCAGCTGCACGCTTCAGTGCGGAAGAGGCGTCTAGGGCCATATTTTAACAATGTTGCCTCTGATATATTCAGAGCGTTTAAAATAACTGCTGATGCTCAATGAACGAGGGGCATGCCATCGGAATATAATGAGCGCCACTCAGCCAGAGAGGTTACGGTGTTGCCGCCCATGAACGCAGCCGTATAATGAGAATGCACGACAGTGACCGCGACACGGAACTTTCTGAAGTTTCTGATCCTAGATGTTTACTTACTGTTTATCTTTCGATGTCGGCCGAATGAACCAGCATCTGTAGTCGTCGCTAAAGACTTGCTGCAAAAGGGCTATAAAGTCTGCCCCTATGGTCATGCTTGATTTTTGGTGGGTCAGAGGATGCAGCATTTGGATTGGTCAGAATGTATACCACAGCAAGATTACAAAGCTTATGTGAATGAGGCTGTAAGACTGGCCAGGGGGTGACAGGCTCGTTCATTCTATTGTGCCTTATTCCAGATCTGTTTTGTTTTCTGCAACAAAATAAACACACCCAGACACTGATCCTGCCCCTCAGTTGAAGCAACTCTATGTCTTTTATTTATGTGTGTTTTCTCTGATTTCAGTGCCAAAGTTGGTAGCTTTACAGGATGGTGTGTTGGGTCGCACAATCGCCTCGCACCTCTGGAGCCAGGGTTCTATGTGGGTAGAGTTTGCACGCTCTCCCTGTGTTGTTGTGGAGGTAGATCTGGATACTCTGGTTTCCCCCTACAGTCCAAATACATGCTACGGTGAACTGGAGTTACCAAATTGTCATTAGGTGTGAGTGTCCTGTGATGGGTTGGTGCCCCTTCTTGGGCTATTCCCTGCCTTGTGTTTGTAGGTTCTGGACCTCTGCAACCCTGGGTATAGAGTATAACTGGCTCCTCCCTCCTGCTTCTGTTTAGACCATCTCCATCCCATTTCACACGGGTATGTTCACCATCCAGGCCCCGGCAAGTGCCACACGGGCATCCTCTACTTTCAGACCGACAATACGGTAAATGGCAAATTGAAAATAGAACCAAGATCTAGGCTTTAATGGATTGTAACTGAATTTAGCCAGTCCGGCTCCATATTTCTGGACAGCTAAGCGGTTTCCCAGTAACAGAACGCGTTCGAGAATCCAAGATGTCATTTCAATTCTTCTAATCCGAATCAAGTTGGGGGGCATTTTCATCTGCGCTTAAGAACCCAGCCAATCAAGGGTCTCACTTCTCTGCAGCCAAGAACTGTGACAAACTATACCCCCTTTCACCTTTGCCTCAGAGAATTCACCTGTGTGTGCCAGTCTGTCGTCAATTCATATTTTTTTCCCCCTACAGGTACTCAGTGGGTAAATGACAGGGTTACTGACCTCCGCAGGGGGAAAACGCAGCGGCGGTAAAGCTGCTGACAGGACAGCGCAATGCTAACAGCTGGAGTCCTTTGGTCCTCATATACAGCCAAAATTAAATAGAGCTCCTCTATTAAGGGCACTACAATTCAGTGCTAGAAGACTGGGAGTTCTTAAATGATATCAAGACAACCACCTCCACTTCTGCATATACGGTACCAGTCAGAAGTTTGGACACGCCAAGCCTCCTGCCAAGGAGAGTCGCACCACATGACCTAAATACAGCAGAATTGGAGGAGTCTGACCACAGAGTGAAGGAAAAGCAGTCAGTGAGTGTTCAGCATATTTGTGGGTCCTCCTTCAGGACAGCTGGGAAAGCTTCCCAAGAGGCCACCTCATGACCTTCTGAGTCCCAAACCCACAGAGCTGCCTCCCACCAGCAAATCATTTTTTTGTTTAATACTTTTCTGGTCAGTGCGTAACTCCATGTTATTTGCTCATTTTTGGAGCACATTAAAAGAATAAAATGTGTCATTTTCCCATAAAATCATCCCCATGATGAGTAGGCAGCAAGCTTTAGGTTTCAGCTGACATAATTGAGATTTTTTTGAACAAAAACTAATAATAATAATAAAATTCTCATGTCAAATAAGCCTTCATTTTCAAAAGTACATTTAGTGAGATACTAATAATAATGTTATGGATTTATACAGAAATTATTCAGCTCTTAATCAGAGAACACTTTTAAAGATATGGTATAAATGTCAAAAATCCAATGTCACAGAGAGGGTACAAAAATGCTTTACAAGTAATGTGTCTGATTTGAATATACTTAGCATAGATTATCCTTAATGCATAAATATTAGCGGCGTGTTACATTTTGATCAGGCATTAAGTGCGGAATTGTTAATTAACAATTCATTTAAAAAGGGGGGCCAAAAAATGACTCTTCTTTCTCAGCTGTATTTACATGCTTCGTAAGATGCCCCCATGGCATCTTTTATAAGGCGCGTTTGCGTCTCCTACGCGGAAGTTGGTGACACAGGGACATGCATGAAGGAACGATTTCTCCTCTTACAGTCTGTTACGTTCTGTTGAGCTGGGCTTTGTTCAGAGGACGGATGTGACTAGGACAAGTAACCATATGCAGCTTTGATAAAGGGCTGTTAGTAATGTAGCTTGGAGCTTGCCATCCAAATGCAAAGAGTTTTTCAATAAGAATACTACTACTACTACTACTACTACTAATGTAATAATAATGATAATAATAATAATGTTGTTGTTATAGGTAAATATTGTACTTTCATAATTCTTTTATACTGCATTCACAGTACAGTGTACCTTACATATACATTAATAGTCATATACATTACTAACAATCATATAATATATGATTATAATGTTTAGTATTAATGTATATTGTAGCTGTCACGTCTTGATTGTTGAAAGTGTTATGAATACAGTGCTTTATGACTTAGGATATAGGTATAAGGTTAAGGTATACATACATGCTGCTTATGAATGTCCTTTGAATGCATTATGAACATGCAGTTAATGTAAAATGCCACCTAACCATAACAGGGAGGATAGTGGTACTGGGGCCTCACACCTCTGTCCCTGGCTCTGTGTCATGTTTTGTTTGTGTTTGCATGGATTTCCTCCAGGTACTCTGTTTTTTTCCCCTGACAGAAGTGCCATTCAGCTGAGTCATTGTCTGTAATTGTTTGTAATGCATGTGCGTGTACCTGTACCCCGAAAGGCTAACATCCAGTTACGGGTGTCCTCTGCCCTCTGCTACCAGGGATAGACTCCAGGCTCACTGACTCCACATTGAATAAGCAGTTATTCAAAAGCAGAATGGTATTAGCTGGAATAATGGAAATAAAGATATTTTTTCTTTAATGGACATCCTTGCTTGCACAACTTCAGTGCAATTAAATTGCAATTAAATTATTTAAATTTTATGGATGAGTGATATTATAATCAACATTCTGAGATGGACTATTGATGTACCTATATATTTTTCCTTTAAACTCATTGTTTAATTTTTGAGTAAACCATGAATTGTCCTTGGTTTATTTTTTTACATTTTTCTCTGGTGTAACCATAGGCTGTGGTAAATCTGGATAAAATGTATTTTCAAGGTAGGCACAAAAACTGTTTACTGTCCCCATTTCAGGCAGTACTCCTCCCTGATATGGCACATTTCTGATGGGTCTTTACAGCAAGGGAGAATTTTTGAGTACTTTATCAGACAGCCAGACAGTTCTACACTCTAATAATAAGACCCGTCTCCACAAAGCCTGTCTACAGGAGAGAACGCAGAGCTGCACGCCACACTGTCATCCCTGGAACGTGACGTCCTTTATCCAAACCTGAGGATGCTTTATTTTGCTGAGTCAGTACCAAAATAGTCAGCATGAGGTTTTCATCTGTAAATCCAGATTGTGTGCCAAGGAAAACCAAATATTTCTGACCTTCCTCACTGAGTGAAGTACTTTAATCAGGGATTTTTGGGTAAATATCAAGCCGAGTAAAATGTAAGTTAATTTGAATAGCATCAAATAAAAAAATTATGTAAGATATTAAAATGCACACTTTGTAGTCTGTGTACCCCTTTCATACCCTCTGTATTTATAAGGCTTCTTTGATAATCTCACCATCTTTGCCTTGAGGAATGCTTACATGCAGTAGCTTGAATACTATATACCTTTTCCACCAAGCTTGAAAAGGATTACTAATACCCGCACACAGGTCAGGAAAAACAGGCACTCTGAAAAGTATTTGAGTGTTTGATATCGAATGATAATACGCAGGCTGCACAAAATCAATTTTTAAACATAACAGATTAGCGCACACAGATCTCCAGAAGCATATTTTCTCAAGTATTTATTTAAAAATAAGGCTATGGATTCCAAAAGCTTGCATAAGCATAATTACTAACGTTTTGACAGAGTGAGCTTAGATTGCTGTAAGTTATTACATAACTGGGAGGTATATGTTTCATTTTTTATTTTCTTCCCCTTAGCCAAGAAAGAAGAGTGAGTGAGCCCCTGTGACTAATGTAAGCGAGGACTTATTTTTAAATGATTTCCCTTGGTGGCAGATGTATAAGCCCCCTTGCATCCCCAGGTCCCAGGACAGGTGCAGCCACAGATGCTGTCTCCTGATCCAAGGGCGAATGGCCGCTGGTTGACTGTTGTGCTAAAACTCAAAGGCTGATAGGTAATTGATGGTCTTCCGACTGATGCTACCATGAGTGCAATTACGGACATCTCTCCCATCCCCTGACCAAAGGGCCAGATGCATGGATCTTTTTCCATGTTGACCACAAAGGCCAGTGTGTGGTCATTAATATTGCCCCTGCCCAAGATTCCTAATGATGTCTGGTATCGCTTGACATCAGAAAAAAAAAAAAACCAGTCTTCTGCTATGTATTCTGGTAGCCAACCTGCTCCGGTAGAGCAAAATGAGTTAAGTAGGACATCAGGCAGCACAGAGGTTAAAATGCGACTGAAAGTTTGCCGGCTCAACCCCAGGAGGTACTTTCTAACTTTAACATATGACCTTGAACGAGGTGCTTACACTCCTCTCCCTCAATCAGTATTGCACTGTCGATCAGCGAAAAATTAAGCTACTGTGGATGTTGCAGGCAAATAATTTATGCTGCAATTAGCTCGGCGATCATTTCTTTATTCCCATTTATTTTCATAGACATCTGGAAGGAGAGGGATACTCTACCAGTTGTGGCGCATTTTGGTTTTTCGCGATAGCTGAAACGATAACGATACCTTTATTGCTGCTCGGGCCTGCAGGTATTTTCTCCACTTGCCTTAGTCTGCTTGCTTGCTTTAATTATGGGTTAGCATATGGTGAAAACTGGAGAAAGAAAGAGAGGAGTGCCTGATTGTTTCCTTTAATTGTGGGCGTATTGAGCTGGGGAGAGTATTTCCGCTTCTTTTTTTCTTACTGCGGCTGACAGCACAACGCCAACTCGCTTAATTCAGAGCAGACGACTTTAATTGATAATTAGCTTCTCGCTCACTGTGGCTAATTGCCTGGCTAATTTATGGGCCCACAGTTTCTTTTGAAATGACACGGGTCTAGTGGTATACAATGCTTACTTCAGGTACCTCTGGCTCTCATACAGCCACTTCAGCGCGGAGTGGGGAGTGGGGGGGTGGGGTTGTGATTATTTCCCTGATTTTGCTGTTCCTGTATTGTTTGGATGGCTCGCCTGTGTCCAAGTCACTTAATTCTTCTCCAAGACATTTTGCAAGTCTAACATTCGTATGCCTTAATGTTTCAAGTTTATTACAAACATGCACCCATAGGCTCTGGGATAGTCTCCGGACCCCCTGTGACCCTTAATAGGACAAGCCATATCAGAAAATGGATGGATGGATGGATGGATGGATGTTACAAACATACCTCTTCTGGGACATGACGGGTTAGTCTTTAGCAACCATCCATCCATGTTCTGTACCTGCTCGTCCTACGGCGGGGGGGTCCAAGCTATGAGGACAAGGCAGGGAACGACCTAGGATGGGGCGCCAATTCCTTACAGGGCACACTCGCACTATTCACTCACACATACATACCTACAGGCAATTTGGTAACTCCAGTTCACCTTGACTGACTACCTGGACTGTGGGGGAGGCACAACAACAAGGAAAGACCATGCAGATCCCAATTTCTCCCATGAATTGAGTACCTTTGGTGCTTATAATAATGCACATTACGAAGTGACCCAGGACTACCTAAACCTAGCTCTAAACTCTGGGTGTCCCGATATGGTGCTGGCAATGCATGTTCTGGTCCTTGGTGGCTAGATATGTGCCCCATTTGTGTCTTAATGCTTTTTTTTGTAGGCTAATGTAATATATATATATATATATATATATGCGTGTGTATGTGGACGATTCAGCGCTTCCACTTGAAATCAGAGACGTCATTTGTAAGGGCCATTGACTTTTCATTTGCTTAGCCCAGCCAGCTAAGATATTCAAATAGAATTTTTATGAAAAGCCGTCAAGAAGCAACAGAAAGATGGAAAATTAAGATTTACAGATTACCTCATAGTTATACTACTGTTTGCTTTAAAAGCAAAATTATCCTTAAAACATTTACAATTACACTTGATCATAACTATTGGGTTTTTTTTCCCCAATCGTTTCAAATTTCCAGTGACTTCAGCCCAACTCAAATTTTTTTTCATGAAACTAGAAAGTTTGGAAAAAGCCTTACGGTAACACGACTTTTTAATGACATTTATCTTTTATTCTTCCAAGCAATGAATCATATGGGGCTATGGAAGAAAGTCAATCTATCAAACAGAATTGTCAAGGGATCTAATTTCCCCAGAAAAAAATCTTCCATTTCAGTTTTACTGTGTCATTAAGCAGCCAAAACAGAAAATAATGTTATTCGATGCTCTATGCATTAGATAGTAAACATTTCATCTTATTATACGTTTCTCATGACAAGATAGACATACCATGTTAATACTGCAATATAGATAGACAGACAGACAGACTGCTAAATTATCTCTTAGTTTCCACTTGTCTGTAATATGTGCCAAGCTAATAGTGCATTTTATTTTATTGGTAAACTACATGTTTTCACAATGCTCGACATATTATATTAACCTTTTCCTACATGAAGTTTACAGTGGCTCAATATATCACCTGAAATGTCGGCAATATTTACATTTAGGTATTTGCTCGAATTCTGGTGTAAATGCACTGATCGCATGGGAAATCATGGTGACATTCTAAAAGTCTATCAAACTGTGACATATCCATCCATCCATCCCTCATAGTCTGGAGTTCATCTCAGGGAACACAGGGCACAAGGCAAGGCATTCCAGGTTGTAGGACAGACATGTAAAATGTCCCTCTGCATTGATACATTTTCAGTTTCGGAAGCAGCTAAACCTAATACCATTTATATTTAAAGCAAACATGTTTATTCTTAAATTTACTACCACAATGCTTCATCCTGTTTCCATTCAAATCCAAAATTTAGCCCATTTCATTCGGAAAATACTTAACTATCAAAAAAATTTAATCCGGATTGCAAGTCATGCATGTGCACACATTGTTCAGTCCTGACAGGACACCGTTTCGACAGCTGTTCTGAACCTGTTATCGCTGTTGTCTGGCTCTCACTCTTTACACGCGTCCCCTAATTCTTCTGCCAGAACGCGTTAACTGACCTGTCGTCTTATAACGCAGCCATATCGCGTTAAGTGCTCTGCATAACACTTTAGCAGTATAGCAGCGCTAATCCAGATTATCGTACGCGCCTTGCGGAATGGCAATGCGCTGTAGTGTTTTCCTGGGGAGACGCATCTCCTACTGTGCGCTGCTTCCAAATTCCCCGTCAATGATGTGTTTGAAACAGATAACCGCAGCGCAGTCTCAACCACACAATCCGTTTTTTTTTCTCTTTTGCAGAAACCTAATTCTTTTCACTGCGATTACCTCGGGCACCTGGTCTATGAGTGTCTGCGTGCGGTTCCCGAGCATCACGCCGGGTGCCTACGGCTGAATCCCCTGTAAATGCCGGGTCCCAGGCAAATGATTACAGAACAAATCATCAGCACATTGGCTGCATTGTGTAATCATGCCGACAGAAATAACAAAAAAAGTTAAAAAAAAAAAAAAAAACCGGGGCGCTTAGGTTTAGGAACATTTTCAATTACTATTTACACGGGCATCAAAGCTGCAGATTACAGCCAACTATGGCAGCGTTTAACTCGCGGGGAAGCCGCTTTTGGCTGCCGCAGTTCTGGTCTCCATCCTTATGTGTATCATGGCAGGGAGCTGCTCGATTTAATGCGTCGCATTTTCTGCGTTTGCAGACTCCCGTATTCTTAAATGTCAATACTCTGAAGGAGAACATTTTACAAAGCAACATAAAAAAACTCCTTTGACAGATACACATTTCTGCCAATTTTTAGCTCTGTATACAGTAAATCCATTTCATAAAAACTAATTATTCACGTTAACCCACCACTGCACCTCTGACTTGACTTGGAGTTAATATCTGCGCAAATCATTTCCAAAATTGTGTTTGATAGCAAAATAAGGAACTTTCACAGCCTTCCGATACCAGGAATAACATTTAATGTCATCCTCATTCATTCAATAAATGTGTATTGATGATGTAATTACCTTTGCGATGGTGTTTGTACACATGAATAAATATCTATAACGTGTACATTTTATCAAAACTCTTACCCAGAGCGACACGCATGACCAGAATGGAAAAATATGCAGCAATATATCTACCTTGAGTACATCAACTCTTATACATACTGAAAAATATCAAGTCGTCCCTCAAAGACCATATTCATTGACTGAGTTTGCAGAGCCATGCTGTTAGGGATTTGAAAAACCCATTGCTATTGCTATCAGTTTCTCCAGCAAGCCCAAAATCCCTCAGGTAGTGCTGCCTAAGGTGGTGTTTACATTACATTGCTTGCCGTAAGCAACTAATAGTAAAAGAGCTGGGTGCATTTATCCGATAAGTTTTATTGGAAGAAGAGGCTGCTCTCTACTTCTTTCTGTAATCGGTTAACCTTGGAATTAACAACTCAGCCCTGTTCAGAAAGGCAATCAGTGTGAACAAACAGACGTTTAACCTTCGATTCACACAAATACAACAATTTCCGATGAGGATTGTAGGCATCCTAGATGAAAAGGAGTCATTAATTTCTTTAATGTAATGTTAGTTTTGGATTTTCCAATCCACTTATCCAGTACCCAAGGAAACACGGGGCACAAGTTAGGGGGACACCCTGGACTGGTTGCCAGTCCTGTGCATAGTGCACACACACACACACACACACACAGACACACACAGACGCACACACACAGACTCACACACTAGGGGCAATTAAAACACACCAGTATTCTTATACATTCATTCTTATACTGCAGGAAAAACCTGGAGTGCCAGGAGGAAGTCAGACAGCAGCATACATGCAAACACCAGTTTTTTTTTTCCTTTTTTCAAAATTGTATTAATTTAAATTGAAAATTAATGATTGAATTAATTAATGATGAAGACTGAAGTCCATTAATTGCTTATTTGAAAAATAGAGTTTCGCAGACATGAAAATAACACTGTAGCTTTGTATTTTACGTAAAGTCCGTATGTCACGTAAAACCTTTTTTAATATATATAGATTGTTGCACTTGTTTGATAAAACAGGTGTGAGTAAAGTGGGAAGCTTGCCATTTTTTCCATGGAATGTTTGCATATTTCCGTTGCCTTTCATTTCTGTAGATAATTATGCAACTATTGACTGCAGCCCATGGCATCTAAGAATTAATAGAATATACTCATCTCAGTGATTAACACTATGTTCTGTGAGGATTATTACAGTATTTCTAACCAAGTCATGCCTTGAATCACACTTGGCCCTTTCAGCAGTAGGTCAGTTCTAAGGGGTTAATGCTGACTTATTGCAACAAGCAATTATATATGAAAGTATATAATATAAGATAGCATATTCTGCTAATAGCATATATATATATATATATATATAGCAATAATGCACATTTATAATATAGCAACTAGAGAATTTTTTTATATGCAATGTTGTTAAAATATGATATTATTTGTTCCATATTTCACTCAGGCAAAACCGTAGCCAGCATGTGTCACAAGTCACCGTTTCCTACTCAACAATGACAGTATTCTCAGACTCCTAAGCTGTCTATACACTGACTAAATCCATTACCAAGATTTTCACAGAATTCTTCCCTATATTGGATCATTTCACTCACTGCTATATTCAGAAACCAAAAAATAAATAAATCCAAAATACATGTGTACCCAACTTCCGTTCACTTGAATAGTTAAAGCCTAAAAGTTCAACTCATTCTTGACCTCAGATGATACAGTACTTATTACATTTCTGTCAATCTGGTTCCTGCTGGAACAGCTACTGGTAAATGATTCTGTGACTTCCTCTGACAGAGATTATATTACTCTACCAGTCATCTTAAACCATAATGATTAAAACACTGATCTAAAACAGGTTTGGAGTTTAAGAGATGTGGTTGAAATGATTGTGGTTATTAAGTGCATTATGCTTGTAGACAATCAAGTTCCGGCAGTCCTGCTCCTTAACACTATGGTATCGCTTCACATTAGGACTTTTAGACTATGGTGTGCCTCCCTGTTCTGTTTTTAGTGCCATTTTTTCAGCTGGAGTTCTTAGTCCGGTACACAACTTTTACTATAGGTCATTTCTTGTTCATCCCTTATAAACCCCACTGCTCCTTCTCTCTTTCTTGCTCTCCCTTGCTCCCACCCCCTTTCTCTCTATCTCATTTTGTGTTTCAGGAGCCCTCCTTTCCCAACCCCCCCCCCCCCCAAACCCCCAAGAGCAAGACACTCTTGTGCCAACACCCTGGAGCAATGGCAAACATGAATTTCATCACGGCCAGCAGGCCTCACTACCTCTAGCCAAACCTGCTTGAGAACCTCCCAAGGACAATGGTGTCCATCACCACACTTCCATCACCATTACTCACCATCCCATTCCCCTGAGTGTAACAGATGGCACAAACGATGGTTGTAGACAAATGATATGAACGGTTTCCTGTTGACTTGCCTAGCAAATTAAGTCTAACCGATTGCATCGTGTGATGCGTGAGCCGACCCTCTAGCGGTAAGCATACCGTCTCAATTTTCTTGGCTATAATGGCATATGTCTTATAAATAAAAAAAAATAATAATAATACTGAGATACTAAGAACAAGATTTAAAGTCAAATGTATCAAAATAGAACAGCAGAGTTTGTATATTTCTATTTTTCTATTTTCATGTCACTAGTAAAGTCAAGTAGCAGACACGATACAGTAAGTATACGGCAAGATTTATAATAATCTGTAAATTATAATATAAGAGCAGAATGCCTACAAACAAATAATAAATACAGAAAGTCCCATACTGTCGATGAGCTTCATTCATCCCGGGTGACTAATCCTTTAATTAAACACAGTAAGCAGTCGACTGTATTGACCCTTCAGTAGCTCAGCAGGGGGACCACAATGAAGCTGTGCATGTGATGCAGTATAATTATTAAGTATATAAAAACAATTGCTTTCTTTAAAAGTACGGCAGTGTATTTTTGTGATACGTTTCTGTGACTCTTGACTGGTTTTAGTCCTGATTTGCCTTGGAAGCCCTGACCTGGTATATAGTGTTGGGAATGAAGAAGGCTGTAGATGGAGAAATTCACCCACAAACATTTTTATGGGATGAGGGTCAGTTGTTAATTTGCTCTTTCAAATCTTTAGTTATATCCATGAACTCAAAGCAGAATAAATATGAAGTATGGTACAAGACCTATGTACAAAAATTGGCTATTTGAAAAATAAGTTGTTTCCAGGTAGAGTTGGAATAGTATACAGGGATAGGATGGTGTTTCCAGTGATAGGTTGGATGGAAGAGAATAATGTTGACGGACTTACGGATGGTGTATGTCAAGGTATGGGATGTATTACATGGTAAGCTGTGGTGCTCAGTGATTTGGCCATTCTCACACTCATTCAGGTCTTTACTCTCAGCCATTCAACACGTCATCCGCGAGTACAGAACATTAGCTTGCCATGTAATCCCTAATTATTCACTTCCTGTCATAATACAGGAGGTCCTCGGATCACGAGAGTCTCAACATGTGACGTTTCGAGTTTATAACACTAACTCCCATAAAAACTGATTCGGCTTACGCTGATAGCGTCGTACTTACGGACTACGTGGGCGAACTGGTTTGGTTATGCAAGCCAACTTTTTTTACACTCATTACTCATGGCATGATTTCAGCATGTACTTTTCGAAAATGAAAATGAGCTGATGCAGCAGAGCAAAGGTAGTCATTTAATTTCAGTGTGATGTGGCACAATTTCTTTGTTTAATTGTATATAATGCAAACCCTTCTCATTGTTTTTCTGGAGGGTGTGGTTGAATAAGATGCAAAGCAATGGAATGATGGTTTGGCTTTTCATTATGTCACCTTCTCTTCGCGACACTCACTGAAAAGCAATACCTGTTATGCATTGCATTTCCACATGGCACGGTTTCTGCGTGCTGTGAACTGTAAATCAATATGTTGCGTCGATTTTCCCGTGTATGCTAGGGTCATCCGGGACACTTTGAGCTAGGACAGGATTTGCAAACTACCATTTCAATCAAAAGGACTTGGATGTTAATGCGAAACAGTTAGTTTCCTTTCAATAAAGGAAACGAACCAGTCAAAGCACAAGAAGAACTGAACTATTTAGCTGAGCACAGGAGCCTTTCAGGTTTGAAGTAGCTGGCAAAACCTGAAGTAGTTCAAAGCATCTGGGATGACATGGATTATCTGGTCACCCTAGTGTATGCCGAACTTGCAGTTGCATTTCGAGGTGGAACAAATTCCGCTCCATAGTCTTTATGTTCTACATTATGATTTTACAACTGTATTAGGATAGGTAAGTGACTTGGGCTATAGTGTGTTACGACTTGCACAAAACTTTGGGGTACATCACTGTCGTAGGAACTGAACTGTGTCGTAAAACAAGGCCCCCCTGTACTGTGGCTCATCAGTGTATATACTGACTGGGAAATATATGTATGTATAATACAAAAATATTTCTAGTGTGTCAGAAATGAAAAGATGTTATTTTTTCTTTATTTTTGTTACTTGAAAGCTCACGGAGTCTCTGCATTTCCTGTATAATTTCCTCACATTTTCAGAGTTCCTTTTGACCAAGGAAGAGGGCAGTTGCCTTGTTAAATGTGGGGTCTGGGTTTTCCCCGTCCACGGCTTCCTGAGCCTTTCATTCCTGTGTGTTAACCGGGACACTGCCTGCTTTGTCTCTTTGTACCCACATCTGCACCTGGGCCAGCTCTGGGCTGAGCTCTGTTTACATGTTCCTTCTTGCAGCAATGAGTTTCTTTTTAGAAACCAACTGGCGTTCAGCTTTATGCAAATTCCCCCAACAATGGCTCTGGCGAAGCAGCATATTGTTTGTTATACCGAGCATGATTTTCAAAGGTTAATGAATTCCGCGGTGCTCTGCAACTTTAGCCGGTGATTGTCATGAGGTACACCTCTCAATGTACCTGCGGTAAGTAGACATGACTAATTTTAAGGTGTCCAAGCCTAATCTGTCTGATCCCATAATATGTGCTCATACTTTCAAATACCTGTAAAATGGAGGAGGAAATTGTATGAATATTTAATAAATAGAATAATAATATGTAAGCATATCCCTTTAATGGATATGCATTATTGACAGATGGGTGTAGGCAAGAGAGTACAGTAGGGAAGAGACTGAGTGGGAGGGGCACAATTATTTCATTGCGAAGGTCTTTTTATTAGGGGGGGGGGGTTAATGAAATTTAATATTGGGGGTGCTCAGCCCTCCCAGTTCCTACACCCCTGGGTGTAGCATTGGATGGGTCGATGGATACATTCTCTGCTTGAATGAAAATCTGCAAACAATATATAGCATATATTACAATATAATTTTACAATGAGCCTCATATTTGGGTATCCTCTGACAGGGACTCAGTGGGAGGCACTGTCCCATCATACCGACAGGCTCGCAGAGTCAGTCCTGCCTCCTCTGTGAGCGTGCGCAGTCTGCACGCTCCTCCAGTATCACTCGGGCTTTTTGCAGGTACTCTGCTTCCCTCCCACAGTTCAGAGACAGGCGCCTAGGCTCCTGGTGTCTCTGCATTGGCCAGCGACTAAGGCTGCGTGTGAGTGTGCACATGTATGTGGCCTGGCATGGACGGAACCTGCGCCCTGGACCCTGTGGTGCCTGGGACAGGCTCCAAGGCGCCGTATCAGGATGAACAGCTGGAAGATGGATGGATGGACCTGGTAACCATTTTTGGTAAAAACAGACATTGTTGGACTATTGGATCATACTGCATTAACTGTATTGCCAAAGTGTTTTATTCTAAAACAGAAAGCGGGTAAATATGTTTGATGTTCTTTGTGTGTTGGTCCATGCAGCAGTTCAACTACTGACCAGTAAGCCACTTTGGGAAATACGTGTGTGTTACAGAAATAAAAGATGCAGGGGTGCTCTGTGAATAAAACGGTAGCACTAGAACATAACCCATAACCTATAGTTGCACTATATCTGCTGTGATATATAAAGATATATTTTAAGGGATATATATCTAACCCTAGTCCAAATGATCCCTACAAACAGTTCCTTTAGCTACTTTACTAAAGCACATTGTGCATTTGTATTGTTTCTGATATATGAATATATGTCATTTTCCGCCCCCCGTGAGATCGTGATTCTGTCAAAGCAAAATTCATGAGCCCTACCCTCCCATTCACATGAAAGGAAGTGGCTGCATTTTCTGTAAAAGTCTCCAAAATCGCTTTGCCCCTAATGAGTTCTTTTTACTCCACCTGTTTGGTTGTTTTCTTTTTTTTATCTTTTTTTTTGCCTTCCATTAGCCTCCTTCTCGCACAGAGGTATTTCATCCCTTTTGACACTGACTCGTAAAGTACATGCCCGCGTTTTGCCTTGGGAATCTACGCGGGGGGAATTAGGAAGCCGCCGCCATCCTGCTGTACTGCCCCGCAGAAATGTGGCAGTGCTGAGACTTTAAACTAGCTGCTCCTCTCTCTCTCTCTCTCCCCTCCGATGTCATGCTGCCAAATCTTTCTGCTATTACAGTAGATAAAAGGACACTCCGGATTTGCAGAGTGCTTGTCAAGGCAGCCCTAATGCTGAATGTGTCTTTCAGCGCTTTGAAAGTGAAACCTTATGATTTGCTGTGTTTCGTTCTTTTTTTTTTATTGGAGTGAAGTTGGTCTGGGTGCAAACTCTTTCACCACGGAGAATTAATTTTCTTTTAGTGATTAATTTAAAATAATTACATTTAAAAATTCAATTATACCAAATGAAAAAATAGGATGAAATTGTCTGTCAGTGATATAATAAGGTTAAAGCTAAATGTGATATACAAATTTTAATATTTAATATAAGAAAATTAATGTAATAATATTCATATAAATATAATGACTACACTGTCAATCAAATGGATCTTCCATCTACTTTTATAGAGTATAATTTTCATGGGCATAACGATCACTAAGACTACAGCTTCTATCATAGTTTTGTCAGGTCAAAGAATACCCCTTTTATCATTAAGGTGAGATAGCTTTTGTTTGGCTAATAAATTAACTCAATTACAATTAGGCCAAAGATCGACATGTGATTCTTCCAATTGTGAGGAATTCACACACACGCATGTACAGTATAATAAATCACTTTAGATAGCGCCTGGGATAATGCAAAAAAAAAAAAATCCTTGATGTCTGTAATCCATAATCCTCCATGATCCAGGCCTTGTAGGAGATGCTGTAACTTTAACCCCTCGCCGCAGCAGCGCCGTAAATATTTTGCCCTTCACCGTTTTGTGCCCATTCCTCTTCCTGCTTCCCACCCCTGACTGCCGGGGACGTCTGCAGAGAATAGAGGCCTAAGTAGTGAGTGCCAACGGGCCACCGGGCAATCCATATTCTTCATGCATGCAGCAAATGACAATCACCTAAAATGACAAACCTCCCAAGGATGCTCGATCTTTGCCGGGGGGGGGGGGGGGGGGGGACACTGTGACAGCTGATGACATGCCTCTCAGTTTTACTACTTACTTTATCTCTGGAATAATAAACTTTGGAATACCCTTGACACTAGTTGGCAGTGACTCCAATATGGCCATTGTGTTCTCACTCTGCAGTGATCTCTGCCAATGGCTAACTGGCCTCGGAATTCAGAGCGTTCTTTCCAGCCTGCTTTTGCATTAGCTGTTTAACTGGGCTTGAATTCACATCGACGCTGGGTGTGAATTAGTGATTCAACATTCACAAAGCCTCTGCTCCCCCCCCCCCCACCATCATACAGTATAAGATCAAAATATAAAATAAGTTTTAACACATTGCATTAGAGTTTGCTCTGCATAAGGAGAAGCTTTGAGGCTGGTGAGAAGATTAGGCATCACAAAGGCAATATGTTCTGTGCTGTGTACAGAGCTGCCGGTCGATAATGACCATACACACAAGCTGAATTAGTGCTATGGCGGCAGACAGCGTAAATAAAACATTAAAGCGAAATTAAATGTGAGCTGTAGGGAAGATTTAGTTTTATAAAGGAAAATGGATTCACGAGGCAGCTATTTAAAACAAATGAAAATGGAAACCCTAACAAAAGAGCACGATTTTTTAAATAACATTAGTCGTTAAGTATTACACATTTAATTGGTGAACAGGACTTGTTTGTTCCCTTAGCTTTTGAAGGTATTTAGACATTTGTAAACTTTTCCTGTTTTATTTATTTATTTTTTTTAATGGTACAGAGAAACCGGAAGTTGCAGGCATGGCGCACACTTTGAGTTTCTCTGGAAACTCTTTCAGGCCAAGTGCACTTCTGTAGCCACAATTAAGATACATTTAGAACAACCCCTAAGAAGCTGGCTTGTCATTATCGCTGCTAAGAATTGTCGACAGGTTACTAACAAAGAAGTTATGTCTCTGAGAATAAAAAGTATAATAAAAACCTAGAATAACAAATATGCTGCACATCATGTCCAGATCTGGCAGGACAAAAAAGAATTTAAAATCTCAAAAGTTTAGCTTTCATTGTAATACAAGTTACTGAAAACATACTCATGTATCAAGAGTCTGATTATATAATAAGGCTGTCAGAAATTGAACATATTAATCACTAAATCAGCAGTCATTCAACTTAAAAGGAATTGTGATTACATTCCTGTACAAAGGGGCCAGATCTAAGTGCTGCAGCTTTCAGTGTCAGATGTAATCTTACATGTTTAGCTTATACTTATAATTTTGTAATTTGAGTGCTCAGGCAAACTAGATGGGGGTGGGCACTTTTGTGAGCTGAGACAGGTCATAGGTGTTCCTGTCTGATAGGTCCCTGGCAACTAAACACTCCACTGCCTCCGGGATTACAATAGAGCAGCCCGGACCTGAACTAGTCAACTAGTCCTATGAGATAGTCGAAACAGGTGGAAGGAAACGTACTCAGCAGCAGGAACGTCACGTGACGACTCCCAAGCACACGGCCATACCTTATGGCTGCCATTTTGTACAAAACCAACAATAATAATAACAACTGTATCATTTACAGGCAGCAGGTACAAAATGTTCTTTTTATTTCAGTATTTAAAAGTGTCGTCAAGAACTTCTATAGTACAAAATCACATTCATAAATGCATATTAGACACCATTTAGATCATTTTATAGCATAACGTCCAATCAAGTTCTAGATTCCATTATGCCAGTCAAGACTGGCATAGAATTGTTCCCAAGGCTATACATTAAAAGCTGTAAGGCTGAATCGACATTTCCGCACTTTGGATGGTCCTTTCCTAGGTTTGTAAATTTCAAAGTGCTCTGTAATATCGGCTGAAATGAACCGGTTTTCAAGGTACCCATAACCAGACTGTGATGGAATAATACTACATAATGTATTGCTTACAATATCCAGCAATATGAAAATGTCCAGGGTGAATGTTATAAAAGAATAAGGTAAAAGACAAAAACGTAGCTTTAAAATTAAATCGGTTTTCTCTTTTTCCCTTTGCTTGCCTGCAGGTGTTTTATACGTTTTATCGTCGCTGTTCGATACCCAGTCATATTTCACAATACTTTCATATACCGTAACACATTTATTACGGACATCTTAAATGTGGAAGTTTTTCATGGACCCCCTTTGCACTGAGAACTTCACGTAACTATTTAATTTACACATTTTCTTCTGGGCGTTAATTGCATTCCAGAATACCTTCCATATTGAAGTCAGTGTTATTTAGACCATCACTACCTGCTTACAGAAGCGTGTGGCCCAGTGCATTCGAGTCACGCCTTAACAGGTTAAACGCGATCTCGGACCCTGAACAGCACAAGCACAAGGAGCCCGAAGCCCCGCCCCCTGGTCCGGACGAGCAGCCAATCAGACGGCGTGTGGGCGCAGTTTGGGAATAAATTCAGTATTAGACTGTGCGAATGAGCCAGCAAAGGAAGGTACCTGCCGGGGCAAGAGGAGGACGGGGAGTAGCGCATGGCTCATCCTCTCCCCTGCCGAATGTAGTCTTTTTAACTAAAAAATGATAATAAGTGGAGTAAATGTATACTTTCTCGCCGGACTTGGAGATCAAAGAATACAGTGTAACAGCTCGGCCTTTTGGAGAACTAGGTGCACAACTTATTGTATCCCTTTTTGATAATATGCTTGATTGTGGCGTGAATCATATCGTAACCGTACCCCTTTCACGGAGATGCTGATTTTTTTTTTACTGCACCATTGGATATTTCCGCGAGTTGCCAGCTGGGAGTAAAAAGCGGCGCTGAAGCATTCCGAAAGAAGCTCGATCGGCGCTCCGCTCGTTTTCTGCGCGTCTGCGAATTTCCGACCATTCCTCCCTCCCCCGTCGTGCATTATCGGAACTGAACTCTTGATCTCCATGCAGTTTACTTTTACATGTTCCCGCAGCGAGGCATGTTTTTCGTTACAACGCCACGGCCAGTGTTAAAAAATCCCTCGGCGGCGTAGCGGCGTTTCCACAGTTTCCTGAATCAGGTAAGAAACTTAACAGTGGATTCCCGACGTTGCCGCAAAGAAACGTTTAAATCATCTTTCTGAACTGTTTCGATCGCTTAATGTTAATGACAATTCCGATTATCTTAAATTGCTGTCTATTCGGGACTTAATAAGAAGAGTAATAAATGACCTTTTTAATTATTAACTGTATGACGGGCGACACACGCAGCGCTTTATTGCGGATGTCGTTACCAGGAGGGTGCAGACTGATGTCCTCCCGTGTCGCGCTATTCCAGGTCACAGGACGAGTTTGGAGAGAATGAGGAGTCCCAGGGTGAAGCATGATCCGCTGGCGTGCTGCTTTTAGACTGGTGTATCTAATGCTTCCATGGGAGTGTGTGACCCTGAGCCTCCACTGCTGGGTTATCGCCGTCGCCGCGGCGGGCGCCAGTGATGCCGCTGGTCCCCTCGGGTGGCTCCTTTCTGATAAAGGGCCTTTTCATCACTCCCAGGAGTTCTCGGAGTATGTGGAGCGCTACCAGCAAGGCTTCACCACTAAGTACAAGATTTACAGGTGAGATGGTTTACGGTCAACCCGCCCAAAGACACAATGTTTCCCCACCTTTATCCGCACCGACTTAACGATGTGCCATTCAGACAAAAAATAATAATAGAAGAAAAAATCACGGTGATTACATTTACTAAACACTAGTATGTTCTTGCGCGTTGAGTACTTCGATCACTAAAGGAGTTCTATGGACGTCTGCCATTCTTACTCCAAACTTCCATCGCCCTACTGTGACTATTTGTGCACTTAACAGCATCTTTTGGTTTTTGATTTGTTCTGGATACACCTTTCAGTATGGTAATAGTGCTGAACAGCTCTTTGGATCGCAATTAAGAAATAGGTTATTGTGACATAATGCGCGCTCACCCCCTGGTGGTGAGATTAAAAAAATCTTGCAGGGAAATCTTGTACTGCATACAGTGTAATTATAATTATTTCTGGTTTTTAATCTGTAACAGTGTATATTAAATATAATAATTGATTCAGTAAATGCACATTTCAGCATATTATCAAGATATCTGGGAAATATATGATTTTAAAATCATATAATAACTTAAGCATAGAATAATTTGATTTGTTGTATATTCATATGTGGGCATATGGGCTTGGCTTGGAAATTTCTACTAAACAGTTATACAAATACCCATTTCTTCACCTCAGAAAGAAATTGTTTATATAGATGGTAGCTAAAAATATTCAGTTTTGCTGTTAAATATTTTATTTGGTTAACTATTAAAAAGCAAGTATTTCATCCTTAATTATACCTGTGCTTGGAATTTTATTTGTTGGTTTGTTTGTCTTTTGCCGAGAGAGACCATCCAAGGCTTTTGTTTGCTGGCAGTGTCTCCAGGAGAAACGTAAATGGGCCTTATGGGTCTGATATGAATTGAGGATAAATAATTCTGCAGTAGTTTTGTTGGCGATGGGAGGGAGACTGAAAGCTCTTGCTGACGCTTTCACTGGGTTTCTGTAAGGAGAGGGACTTCAGTTCCTGGTATTTTGAGCCCTGCAATAAATCTGACGCCTGATGGGATGTAAATAAAGCTGCAAAGTGTGAGCCGGTGGTCCTGTGAGCAATGCAATGCAATTGCCACACCAGGAGACCTTGGGTAGCCCCGGGTATTATCTGGTGTACCTTCAGTATGGAAGAAAAAAAGGCTGCCACAGGATGAGGAGAATGGTATGATTATCTCCACCAGATGCGGAAGGTCAGCAAAGGAGATGTTCGCCACCCAGTCCTGAGCAATCCAAGCTTATAACAACTGCTGTTAAAAGTAAATGGGGGGCATACAATTTCTTTTTGTGTCACCATCATACTTAAACATAGGTCTGTCTGGATAGACCAAGGTCTTCTCTTGATGGCAATCTATGCAATATGCAAAGCCCAAGATATATAGGCTGTTATCTTTTCTTTCTATTTGATGGATATTGAATGAAGTCATAAATAATGGGCATAAAAGATGGTGTGGACATATGATGGTGCTTTTCAGGGTTATATTCTGCATTCAGTCTCATTATAAGAAATATGACTGCCGTGGTTCCCACCGGTGTTGAAGTGCTTTCAGCTTCCACTCGGCCCAATTCTTTCCCCGGTGTATATTCTGCACTCCAATTCTATGTTGCCCCGGGTCTCAGCGCAGAGGCTGTCAGGTACTTCTTCACAGCGTCCCTCGATGCTCTTCATTGTGACTGGCCATAGACGATTTAGCCCCATGTTAACCAACGGCGCCGGCCCAGCCGGGATACTCCAGTGAGACACAATGCGCCACTCATTATGTAAATGCCGCGTATTAAAATGGGCAGTGATGGATTTATCCTTAAATGGGTTTCTGAGGCTTGCTTTTATTTTGTATGCCAGAGGTGTTGTGGGTAATAAAAGCTGAGGGCTTTGCTGTTGTGAATTAGTTATGATTTCTGAATGAAGCACTGTTGCATCGTAGGTGATTATGCAGTTTATCTTGTAATCAGGAGGAAAGGCTATTAAGGAGAAAAATCCCACTTCTCTTTCATCTGGAAAAATTCTCGTCTAGAAATTTACACAGTAATACTCTGTATCCATGAGAATATTTGTTCAGTTATTTAATTTGTTGAATAACATGAAAATAATGCCAGTAATTCTCCAGAAATAAACTGGAATATTGCAGTTAATGCGAAAAATACATTTTCACTGTAGTCATATTGGCTTTGATCTCATCAAAGTAGTGGTAAAAGGCTCCATTTTACCACTTTTACACATATCTATATTTATTCGGTTAAGGGAAACGGTAAAATTTCATTTCTGCTCTTTTGTTTATTACATGTGGCTAAACGCCAGAGTCAAGGTTTTTAAAGAATGCCATGTGGTGGTTTATCAAACTCCTTGCTGATACAATAAAGACTCATTTCTTCTGACAGGAAGGACAATTGGCCAGAGTTCAGCAGGAAATATGTGGCACAATCAGTCTTAAGGGATACAAATAATATGATAGATCATTTCTCTATTCCCCTTTAGTACCCATTAAGCTCCTTATAAGTGCATCCCGATGCATTTTCATCAAGGGCGTTTCAGCAATTCGTATACACAAATCACTGATCTTGGCTACAAAAAATCGCGTCAACGTTTTAGAATGCTGCCCTGGCCTCATTATGGAAAGCTGTGCTGCGTAGCTACTGTCAAAAAGTCACGGTTTTTGTTTACACTCATGTTACGTTCCCTAGCGTCCGTGGCTTCAAGTCAGTGTTTCCAGTTCCCTCCTTTTCCCCCTGTGCTGTACCACGGTGTAAAGGAATTACACAGACCTTAGCTGGATTGGAATCCCTTGTTGGCAGAGCTTTGCTGGTCTCCCGTCGGCCTTGTAGGTGGCGGACGAGGTCTGCTTGGGTTGATAGGTGGGTTTTTCGTAACTGGATGAGTGCTGTGTGTTTCCTTGTAGAGAGTTTGGTCGCTGGAAGGTCAACAGCCTGACGCTGGAGAGGCAGGACAACAATGGCTTGGCACTCCCTCTGGACCCGGACTTTGTGCAGAACATCAGGATGCTGGGCCGCAGACCCGACCTCCGAAAGATCACAGAGAACATCATCAGGAAATATGGCACCCACTTTCTACTCTCAGCTACCCTGGGAGGTAACCAAAAAGCCTCTTCCATTCATTTTGGTAATCACGGAGGCAAATAGTTTGACTGTATTTTCTTGGCCAGGGAAATATTCAAATCAGAATCAATTGGCAACAGTTCCTCATTTTTAAAAATGCCAGTTTTTCTCTGTGTCTGGATGTTTGATGGCAGCAACTGAAAAGCACTTTTCCAAAACTCGCTCAGTAGGGCTTCCTCAACATGTTACAGTTTTGGTGACCAAAACTCACACAGTCCTCGTACAATTCAACAAAGAGTTTTCGTTAAGTTTCGGAATCTTGCTCTTCAATTCCAATTGCGCACCTTGGTCAGGGCCCAGCAGCACGGTCAAACCTCAGATCTCGCACACATCTTGCAACACCTTGCTTCCGATGCCTGTTTAACGTCTGAATGGGTCACCACCTATGTTATGGTCTTGCTTATGGACTCTTACTTTGCAATACAAGCTCTCTACAAATGTCAATTTATTCTAATTTGGGGGGGGGGGGGGTCTCATTAATTAGAACACTAGACTTCCAATGGAAACTCATCGTGTGACTGGAGCCTATAATTTCAGATTGCACAAACAGCACACAAGTGTAAATTAGCAAAGGGGAACGGACTAAACTCTCAGCTGGGTGTAGGCCACCGACGCCATGGATTAGCATCGCTACGCTGTTTATTAATATCTTTTTAACATTCCTCTCCTCCTCACTAAACAGGGGAGGAATCTTTGACGATATTTGTGGATAAGAGGAAGCTGAGCAAGAGGGCGGAGCTTGGGGAGTTGAACAGCACGGCGGTAACCCTAGAGACGCTCCACCAATTGGCCGCTTCCTACTTCATCGACAGGGAGAGTACGCTGAGGAAGTTACACCACATTCAGATTGCATCCACTGCCATCAAGGTAAAGAAATAAAAAATCACGCAGACCCCTTATTCCTGTGGTTATCATGTTGGTCTCGTCACCTTGAGTATTTAGACGAAGTTTGGGTAACACTTTCTATGAATTTCATATCTATAAGAATATTTGAACACATTCAAAACATATTATAAGGCATTCACAGAGCATTATAATCACGACTATAAATATTTATAAAAAGCCAAAATACATTATAGCCATGTTTGTTATGTATCATGAATGCTTTATGATGCTCTCATTTACCTATATAATGCAGTATAAAGCATCCTTAATTCTTATATCCACCATTATAATGTATTATGAAGGTATCTGCAGTGCATTTGAGATGACAGCTTCACTGGAGCTTGTGACGAATTATAATTAACACTATAATGCTTTATAACTGTCAATAGAAGACCATTATACTTCATTATGAAGATTCAATTCAATTCAGTTCAATTCAATTTATTTTTATATAGCATCTTCCACCCCAAAGTGGTACTGAGGTTTGTATTATAATTAGGGGCAGTGTTAAGTCCCTTGACAAACAGAACTTTTTTCAGTTCAGCTTATTATCATGGGTGGGAGCTGATTTATAAACTTCGTTTAATTTCTCAGATTTCTTTTTCCCCTACGCTTCATAAAAAATACATTACTTTTTCCATTAGAAGATTATCAGTGTTAATATAAGAAAGCTACAAATCATTCCAACACGTTTATTCCCAGATGCCCGAATGCGGTAACTCTGTTCCGGAATATCTATTTCGATCAGTGCATCGATCAAAGCTGTGCTACAGTGCAAGTAGTAAACACGGGAGCCTATCCATCAGAGTGGAAGAATTTTTCTTTAAAAAACAGCACCCAAATTACTTTCTAATACACACCAATAAGAAATTGATTTTTCGTGCCATGTAGGAAGACAGACTGGAGAGTACTGTCATGTTTCATTTAAACGGATGCCTTAACAGTATATTATATATCAGTATGTAATATAATACGTTTTAATGTTTCATTTTACGGGCTCTTTATGAGGAGATGCTCAGCACATCAGCTTCCTGCCAAGAGGGGATTATAGAAACAGAGAAAATAATGTTTTTTCTGGATCTAGTGGAGGTTTTTTCCCAAGAAATTTGGCTGATAGATGCCTTCATGCCATAAACATGTTATAATTCAAGGCACAGGGTTTTATTTTAAATTTATGAAGGCTAATGTGATAGCTAAGTATTCAGTCATCCTATATACAGACAGAATCAGCTCCAGTCCCGTTAACGTGGGAAAAGAAGATATAAAGAAGGCGAAGGAGTGTGGCGCCATGATAATTCATCATATTTCTGTAATTTTTTTTTCCCGATGGCTCACCCCATTTGTCAGCTATTTCTGATACGAGGTGGACGTCAAATGCTAATGAATGGAAGAGTTATGGGAGTCGTGTTCTACAGCGCCGATAATAAATGGTGCTTTAGCATAACATGCAATGGCAGGCGCGCGGAAGAAGGCAGACTAAGTGTTCTGGCGCATGCATGTAGCACCTTTTAATGATGATTTACAGCTGCGGTGCCGCGGCGCCCATCCGTTTACGTTGAATTTTACTGCGCTTAGGAGTCAAAGCCGAAATCCATCACGGGCTGATGAGCTCGGCGATGGCGGCGGGCAGCCCCGTCTGTTCGGATTTGGTTGCCCCATCCTCCAGTGCCACGTTTTGTCTCGCCCACGTGCCCCCGACCCGAGCGGATCTTGCAGTCGATGTGTACGATGCGTCCATCTGCCCCGCTTGTCGTAATAGTCACGTATCCAGGTGTTGCTGGTTGACTCGTGGTGTGAATGTGGATTAAAGATGCAGTACGACAAGGGTAATTAGAAGGTACAGTGCTTGGACAGATGCCTTGTTAATTTCTTGTGCCTTCATCAATTACTCAATGTGTGTTTATTGGAATGTGACTTACTCACAGGAGGGGGAGAATTCAGTATCATTTCAGGGAATTCAGGCTGCCTTTCCATTGGACAAACGAGTGTTCGACATGCACTGTGACCTTTCTGGCTCCGCCCCTTAAAATCTGCGGCAGAAGAGTAAAAATCTGCTAAGAAAAAGACAAAAACCCTACTTTTCAACCAGGGTAGCAATCAAGTTATAATTTAAAAAATAGACTATGGCGTGAAATCGTAATTAATTTATTAGGCAAAGTACTGAGGTTGGGTCCTTTGTGAAACAGGCTTTGCTGGGGGAACGGAAAGGTCATAGTAGTATAATTTTTCATCATACAGAAATGTTACATCATCATAGATAATTAAATATTAGCACAGTATATGCAAACAGTTACCCATCCACACAATTATAGCGTATCCCATGATGGACTGAATTAATATGAAAGAGCTTAGGTTTAGATTATGCTTTTTTTTTACAAAAAGTGAAACATATGCCTTTATTTCCATGGGGCCTTGTTGCACATCTGGTCTCATTGACATGCAGAGAGGCTCATCCTCATATTTGCATTCAGCAATTTTTCCCTTTAAGTCGGACATCTGTCTCAGTTATGAATTAATCTGCCCATCCCCGAAGAGGCTTCTTGGATTTTAATTAATTGCATGGAAGCACCAGAAAAAAGGGACGTGCGAGTTAGCGACGAGTGAGCCAAAAACCAGCCTTTCTCACTTACTGTCTCATTGGGAAGTTACTTCAGCCTTAATATGGTGTAGAAAATTAAATAGATTGTCTCTTAGATCATGGATAGCGCCTGCTCATGTACATTTTAATTATATTCGCTAGATATTGGATTTTTTTTTTCTCCCTTCTCGCCAGCCTGCGGTTGCATTGCGCTGAGTGAAGACCATTAAAACCCAGGTGTGTCATACATTCTGTTTCACTATTTGCCATCCTCTCCAGAGTGACCCTAAAGATGATGTCAACGGATGGTGACTTTTTTATTTTTTTCGTGCACAAGGGAAGGGGGCTGTCATTGACTTAGAAAGGCGATATGGCTAAATTTATTATACCCGCAGGAAAATGACAAAGCAAGCCACCATTTTGCCGGGAATCATTTGTAAGTGACAGGGAGCAAGCAACGTGTTGGAAAATGGCAGTTTGTCTTCTGGAATGACACGGAACCTTGATTTACAGTAGCTTTACGTCAGAGTTTGATGAAGGATGGCCCGGCAGCGGTTATGAAGACATTAATGCAAAGATAAAAGGCAGAAAGGGCCTCTTTTAAATCAGCCTGCCAGGTTAATGTCAGAGGTCGAGCTTTTTTTTAATACTCGTGAAGAATGATGCTTTATTTTGAACCTTTATTTTTCTCTTTTTGGCAAAGCCACCAACTGCGTTCCGGATGCTCCAGGCAGGGTGGGGTACCATTCTGTAACATGCCGATGCTGAATGCCTCCCCGTCACATGACACGAGAATGCCAGCCTTTGACCTTGAAAGCTCTTAACCAGATGGGGCCATTTGGTGCTCTGAAATCACCCGATTCGTCAGATCCTTCTCTGAAAGCCTTTTAACGGGACTGGTCAGCCTCATAACAGATGTGGCATTAGCTTTATGGATGAATTAACCATGTGCGTAAATGGAGTGCCAGTATACAGATTTTTAGAGCCAACCTTAACACACAAAATGTTGATTAGCTGTAGCCTTTGCCTGGGGTTATTAGTGTGTGAATTATAACTTACTGTGCTGTTCGATATATGTAATTTTCATTATTTTTTCCCTGATGTTCAGATAATTTCATCACACATGTCAGATTTTGTTCTCTGTCTCCCCTTTAGGTGACTGAAACAAGAACAGGTCCTCTTGGATGTAGTAACTATGACAACCTTGATTCTGTCAGTTCTGTTCTAGTCCAGAGCCCCGAAAACAAGATCCATTTACAAGGTAGAGCGTTTCAAATGAGATTGATGCATTATTTCAGCCATCAGTTAGCATTAAATAAAAGGATGTTTTGAAAATTTGATGTTTTGAACTAATTTTATATTCTGGAAAAGCTTTGCGTGTTGCAAACTTTATTGAAACGATGAATTTTTAATGGCCACGCCTACACATATTTCTGAAGGTTATGTGGTTCAAAGCCATAACAAAACCTTGAACCTAAAGCTATCAACCCTCCCCCACACTCTAAGATACTGACCTCTCCATGACAGTGAAACATAGGTTACAAACAAGTGAGAGAGTTTATGTCTTGCTGTCCAGCAATGCGTGGCCTAAAATAGGGCATTATTGCCGTCCCTTTAGGCTAAGCTAAATGCCTTTGTCCTCCACGTAGTACGACTCACCTTGAGGCGGTAATGATGAAGCATGTGGGCCAGGGCACTTGGCTTTTGACCACTTAATTCCCAGTATAACTTGCTGCATTTCCGTCCTCACAACAAATACCTTGCGCGTAACCTAAAGTCCGCATTCCCACTCGAGAGCAAGTTTTAGGAATCCGTGCACTTCAGAACATCCTTTTCAACAGTCTTATTACATTCATTTTCTCAGCATTGACTCGTTTTAGAACAAGGGGCGACACAACCACAACAAGAAAAAAAATGCTCTGGCCATGTTCCCCCAGAATTATTTTCCCAGAATTGGGAGGAATACCGACTTGATCGTTTTGCGCAGGCCTGCAGGTGATTTTGCCGGAGTACCTGAGGAGTCGCTTCGTCCAGGCGGCGCTGAGTTATATCGGCTGTAACTCGGAGGGCGAGTTCGTCTGCCGGGGCAGTGACTGCTGGTGCCAGTGCCATGCCGAGTTCCCGCAGTGTAACTGCCCCGAGGTGGACCTGCGTGCCATGGAGAACAACCTGCTGCACATTAAAGAAGCTTGGATGCTGGCTAACAAGGAGTTTGAAGAATCAGGTGTGAAGAATAAATACTTTGGAGAGGGGCCGTGTGGCACTGTGATGATGATGATGATTTATGGGCAGTCTCCAGGTTATGAACGAGATCCATTCCATAAGTTTGTCTTTAAGTCGAATTTGTGGATAGATCAGAAGAATATTACAGCCAATAATAATAGTAATAATAATGCCGTAATTACAAGGGTCACAGTAATTACAGCAATGTTACTGTACTCGAGGAACCACTGAAGCCGTGCAATGCTTACATGAGCGTCGCAAAGCTGTGCGTGCGTTCATTATTACGAAACATTGTATTCAATTAAAATTTTTAATATAATCGGCTTTGTGGCAGTCTGTTCGTAAGTACGAGTTGTTAGTTACGAGTAAGTTAGATGTTCTTAACTCAGGGACTGCCTGTGTTATTATTATATAATGATACTACAGGTAGGGTGATGCAGTAGAATGGTGGCTTTGTGCCTTCTGCCACCTGGGATAGGCTCTAGCCCCCTCCCCCCCCCCCATAACCCTGCTCATAATAAGCTGTTCTAATTTGGGTGGATGGATGGATGGATGCGTGCATGAATGGATGGATGGATAGGTGATCATATGTGTAATCTTAGTTGCTCATTCTGAGCAGGGTCAATCAATCTTTATTGATTATGTCATCTAAAGATATGAACCAGATTTTTTATCCTGGAATCTCTGACTCATAATCTAATGTAATGGTCATAGTCTTTACCAGCCTTAGTAATAACATTTAGATGCTGTAATCACACATCTGCATGAGAGAAATATTCCAAAAATGCTTTCCATTGCTTATACTTAATGTGATTATCGAGGGCTGCTCGCTGATCCTTTTTAAAGTCTCTCCTTTGCTAGAGAGACTGTGTAGCATCAACAGTGATAAAAAAAACAAGCTTCCCCTAATTTACTTCTGCAGGGCGACTAATGCTAGCCGTCAAAGTTTCACGGCCCTCTGAGCTGGTAGAACCAGGTCATGTTTATTACTTTCTCTCTATTTCACTTTAAATGGCTGCCATATCCGGTCAAGGAGGCTTGGCAGTTTACCAAGGTTGGCACGAGCTATTTGTGGCACGGTACCAATAAACCGAACGGAATAGAATGTTTTCGTGGCCCCAAAACAGGCATTTGGCTTGCATCAGTTGCAAAATACAGAGCAATCTATGGGTCCCTCCTCATTCAGACGACACTTTAATAAAACCAGACTGGCCAACAGCAGATGTGACTGTTCTTATAAAAAAAAAACCTGTAGGATAACGGTGTCCACAAACCGCTGCACCCATCCGTGCAGATTTGTCAAATGTCCGTTTTCAAGAATTACTTTCACGCGGCTGAAGAATTACTTTCCATGGCTGTTGAAGAGGTATTCAGTTATTTGGTTGGCCAAATGACCAGTCTGGCATAACAAAGCCTCTGGCACACACCAGTGGGGGTGCTATTACTTTGCTGTCCCCCATATGGGAAATGGAGATCTGGGCATACTTTAAATTTGGACCATTAATTACAAACATAGCGATAACACCCCCGACCCTAACCAGGGTATGTCGTTAGTAATGGTTGGATGGAAATGGTGGGGAGATAATTTGCCAGAAATGTTCAGGCTTAAGTGTGAGCACCTAAAAGGAAAACGCTGACTAGCAATAAGCCGAGCGCACTTGTCTTCCTCTTTAGACGAGTTCCAGTTTTTCGTGAGCAGGCTGCCGACGTCCTACGCCTTGAATACATCTGCCATTCAGTACTTCTGGAAGACGGACGCCACCATTCAGCAGCGCTACAAGCATCTGGAGACCAATGCCGGCCTGCTCTTGAGCAAAGCCCGCCGGATTGTGAACAAGATCTTCACTCTGAGCAAGAGGTGCCGCACGCAGCCGAAAATAATAGTGCAGAAAGAAAGGTGAGGAATATTCCGGGCGTCCTATCGACGTGGGCACTCCGGAATCTCTTGCGGCAATTATGCAAATGAGATGAGTACACTGAAAGACGCTACGCGGCATCGGAAAGTAATAACGTTGCTGAAAAAAAAAAAGCTGATGCTATATGTACAACTTTTGCGTTTTCTCCAGCGCCCGTTTGGAAACGATGAGGATGGCATTTTATGAACGGGCCAACAGCAGAATGGTCTCATTAGTAGGGCTGAACGATTAAAAACAATGCATGCAAAGCTGTCTTTGCTTGATGCCTTGAAGGAAACTATACAGGCTTTGGTATCTGATCAATTGTTTGTGTCAAGCCATCCAGTTTCGGTAAAAGTTTCCAAACAGGAAATGACTGCAGTGGCACAATCCATCAGTTGAATATATATGCACTGTCAGATATGATTTTTGTACTGAAACCCCTAGAATCCAATTACACAACCTTTATTGCGCTGTTTCCCTAACACGGTTTGGATGAAGCTACAAAAAATGGTGTCAGGTAAGTAGATTCTTCTTCACGGATATTATTTTTGTTGTATAATATGTTATATATGTTTCACTCCTCCTTATTTTACGCGTATCCTTTTTATTATACCCCATTCAGATTTTTGTCATTGTCCCATAGTCATAATTCATGACAGAGTAGGTAATATGCAACAAATGAATGCATTTACATTCCTCGGCTGCACCCGCCAACCCCCCGCCCCCCGCCACCAGCTGACCCCCCTCGACTCCATCTCTGTGAAAATTGCTGCAGAAATCTAATCCATTACCACCCACCTGCTAACTTCCCATCTCCCAGGGAGCCCACAGCCATGAATATTTACATATTTCTTTGGCATAGCGTGTGGAGGACAAGCGAGCTGTTTCCTCACAGTGGAGGGGGAAAAAAGTTGTACACTGTAGAAAAGACATCTGCCTACCTGTCTGATTGACGATTCTCATGGCTCCGAGCATATGCTGGGGTGTACTACAAAAAAAGCAAATGTGTTTTAATGTCATTAATGAAAGTTTACACTTGAAAGAAGCATTTTTTTGTATCTTTTAGACTATTAGTGAAATGTTAACTTCTTGATTTATAAAGAAAACCTTTCTTTGACAGTGTTTATACAATTTTTAATTTGATATTTTCTTTTCAGTGACATTGTTCTCTGTTTCATAGAAACACACAGAACACTTTTTTCCTTTCAAAATAATTTTTCCTTAGTGACCTACCAGAGCATTAAAAATGTGGCCTTGGGAACAATGTTGACATTATTGATCACAAACTGAAGGCCCTCAAGAAAACCATGATGCTTGATGCAGGAATAATAACAAAATGAAACTGCCTTTATAGATGCAGCGTAAAAATATCACAGGCAAAAAACTTTGGCTGGTGCACTGCTCAGACCGAATGGTACAACACTGAACATCTGAGACGTTTATGGTGCGGCACTTATGTTTTGTAGATCAATTGCTCCCGTGTGGTGAAATGTAAAGGTTGAGCGTTCTAAATTGCCTCCCACTGTCACATAAAGATTAAAGACCTAGAAAATTATGTAGGGAGATTTATAGTTTACGTGGTTGTAAATAACTGCTGGGGCTTGTACATGTGTTCTTGTGTTTTTATTAGGTCTCTCAACTACTGGCTCAATTATATCCTGTCCATCATGTACTGCAGTGAGAATAATCACATTGGGATCTATACAGAAGAGACACGGAGTTGCCTTTGCCCCTACGAGCACCTGACTTGTCAAGGAGTCATTCCCTGCACAGTCGGGGATGGCCCCAGTTGTGCCTCCTGCGCTTCGGAGAATCGAACAAGGTGTGCGAATTGCAACCCGGGCTACATGCTGAGCCAGGGGGCCTGTCGGCACGCCGTCCCCGACTCCACAGATCACTACATCGGCTTCGAGACGGACCTGCAGGACCTGGAGATGAGGTACCTCCTCCAGAAGCGTGACAGCCGCCTGGTGGTGCATGCCATCTTCATCAGCAACGACATGCGGCTGAACCACTGGTTCGACCCATCCTGGAGGAAGAGGATGCTGCTCACGCTGAAGAGCAACAAGTACAAATCCAATCACGTCCACATGCTCCTCGGAATTTCCCTTCAGATTTGCCTTACTAAAAACAGCACCTTAGAACCGCTGCTCTCTGTTTATATCAACCCGTTTGGTGGCAGCCATTCGGAGAGCTGGATCATGCCCATCAATCAAAACAGTTACCCAGACTGGGAAAGGACTAAGCTAGACATACCTCTAGATTGCTACAACTGGACGTTGACATTAGGCAACAAATGGAAGAGCTTTTTTGAGACGGTTCACTTCTACCTGCGGAGCCGCATAAAAACGACGTCGGCTCAAGGAAATGTGACAAGCTACTTCGAACCGCTCGAGGCCATGGAGTCATCTCAGAACCTGGGTTACATGAAAATAAACAGTATGCAGTTGTTCGGCTACAGTATGCACTTTGACCAAGAAGCGATTCAGGATCTGATTCTGCAGCTGGACTATCCGTACACTCAGGGATCCCAGGACTCAGCTTTGCTCCAACTCGTAGAGATACGAGACCGTGTTAACCGACTCTCCCCACCCGGGCCACAACGACTGGACTTGTTCTCTTGCTTGCTTCGACACCGGCTCAAGCTATCAGCCTCAGAAGTGGCCCGGATATTAGCTGCTTTGCAGTCATTTAGCGCCAAACAACCATACTCAATGGAATACGAAGCAACTAAGCTGTGTAGCTAATAAGGTAGTTTGGGAACATTGGTCTTAAGACACTGTACAGCATACAGGCCTCATTACACTTGCGTTGTGGAGTAAGGAATTGGAGTATTTTCATGGTGGAGGGCTTGCTTCAACTTTCCAGGCTAATGTTAGTCTTGAGATAGCAGAAGTACAATAAGGACTCACTGCCTTTAAATTTGATACGTTACAGCAACTTGAGATGTTTTCAAAACACTGATGGTGTTTTGCCTGGAAATTCATATCAAAATGATAACATTTCCATGCTCAATGACTTGTAAAATCCATGTAAGAAACACAACAATTGGCCCAGGAGTTTTTTCTTTTGTGCCTTTGTTATAATTTAAATCCTAACTCCGCATGACGCTTCTATGTTTCTTACTTGGTAATAACAGTATACCCTACTGAATCAGCACCCTCTCTGTTGTGATCAGGGCCTCCAAGGACCTTTTATCTAATTGTATTTAGTATTCGCTAATATCCATATCTATAGTTCCTGTTTCCTGTTGTTGTTTGCTATGAATATTTTTATAAGTATTTGTAAACAAATCAACAGAGTAAGTATTCAAGAAACAACCACCCTTTCAGCAATCGTTCCTGCAATATCTGCCGTGGCTGTTTTTCTTTTATACAGTTTGATGTTTGTGATGGATTAAAAAGGAGGTCAAAATTAACCACATATTCAATTTGTTAATATACAAATAAAAGTCATTTTAAGTGCAGTCTGTAAATTAAAGAATTACGTTTTTGTAAATCAGATATATGCTCTTTGATCTTTTATAGGTCAGTAATGAGTCTTAGGCATTTTTTAATGATGTCTTCACATCATTTTTTATGAAGTTACAGCATAAGAAATTACATAAAATACTTTAATTTTATAATTAATTTAGTGATTTAATTCTTCAGCGGGGCATATAAACTGAACTTAGAAATTACAGATTCAGCTTATGTAGACTATAAAGTAAATACAATGGTTTTAGTATTATGTTTAATTCAACAACTATGGGAAAGGTGCTCAGTCATAAGGGATTATCAGATAGTTTGGCCTTTGCTTGGTGTGGCTTGAATTATTTTGCAGTCCATAATTCAAATTGTACCCCCCCACCCCCGGAAGTTTCATTATACTGGGAAAATGAAATTTTATCAGACCGCATTTATTATATTTTGAGCATTTGTTGCACATGAAATTGCCCTGACAATACCGGTTCTGTGTAGCACGTGTGAGAAAGCGAGTTGTCACCCTCGTTCGTATGCGGCGGTGAGGGGCGTTTATTTCCTCCTAGCTCCCAGAAGGTCCGAGAAGCTGCTTCGCTCAGCAATGTTCAGCAACCTAAGCGTGCTACAAATCAGTAATGTTCAGCGGAGAACGTCAGCTCCGGAAATGGACGACAAAGCAAATCCTGCTGCAAAACGGTAAATGGGAAGAGCATAGCCTATTTACCCTGGTCGTTCATCTGAGCTTCCTAATGGAGTAGCTGATTTGGTGTACTATACTTAATTTATTACCTATTCTACATAAAGTAATGTTACATCTAATGCATCCCGTTTAATTTGTTGCTGTCTATTAACTCTAGTTTTGCACACGTCATACATCTTTGATTGCGACATATTATTCATGCGCCTTCAACGGAAAGCAATTACTTTGTCACGTACCTAATTTCTAAGATGTAGATGTTGGTAGCTGAAGGCTGGCATCCCAATAATGTGGTCAATTTCTCCTGGTATTAATCGTGTATGTATCTGCAAGATGCTGCATTGTGTGTTTGGCCTAATGCTGTGCATCAATTTCTTGCTTATCGGTGACTTTTGTTGGTAATGCTTTACATTAACTGCAGCTTCATAATGCATTTATAGAACATTCATAACACCTTCATAATACATGATACATATAATATATCGCTGTTATGGTATGTTGATGTGGAGGTATACTTCTTATGAAGTTGCAGTTAATGTTAACATTTGTGCTTGACGTTTAACTCTGCACATTTTTCTTTAAGTTGTCGTGTCTTTATAAACTCTCTTTGCGGCTCCTTCAAAAGCTCATTTGTGAGAAAATGTTGCAGGACAATTCTTCTTTTAAATGCCTGGAGGAGAAACACAAAATATATCCAGTCTTAAACTTACTTGCTCACTTGTCCTATACTTGAACTTTTAAAATAATTTTTACCTTATCCTGGAAGCAATAGGGCTAAATCACATCGGGAAGTACAACAGGAACAATTTAAAGATGGCTTGTATGGCTTCAAATATACACAGAGCTGCTTTGACAGGTTATTACTGCATGCATGTCTTGTCAAAAACCGGATTGCAAAAAATTGTATACTAATAATTATTTTTTTTTGGCTGTGCCTTGGGGACATTTTATGGTGCAAGTGAAGAAAAGTATCCCACAGTAATTGGGAAAAGCACTGTTCTGTGTATATGGGACGGCCCGCGTACACACTGGCTTACACCACTGAACATTCCAGTAAAATGTAGGTTATCTTCCTTTTTCAGGGGTACAGTGACCCCCCCCCCCTCCCCTTTTGGTCACTGGGACAAATTTTATAATAGCCCTTCAAATATCTAAAAAAAAAAAGTGGATCGTTTGTTAGTTAAATGGGAGTCTAGATCGATTCTTGAAACCTTTTATAAAATATTTCTTAACTGGGATTTTACCACACAGGAACACACACACATGCACACACACACACCTACCTGTGTCTTACTACTCGGGAATTGAAAGAGGGCAGGAGAAAGTGTGTGGGTGGGATATCTATCCCGGCAGTCTACCTCTGTCAAATTCTAGGTCAGTCAGTGAAGTTATTTGGTATTTTAGGTGACCTTGAGCAAACAGGAGTTTCCAATCACGGGAAACTGTCTCGTACTGTTTGTCCTCTTAAATAGATTGGCCTGCCCGTAGAGAAAAGGAAATTGAATACCATCTCTTTTCTATTTCAGTACAAATCTACTCACTCCTTTGGCCCCACTAACACTAAGTATGCATGTCCAAAAAATTCCATTTTAATTTTATTCTTGTATATGTCCTCTTTCAATATTTTTGTTGATTACAGTGAACATTGAAAATAACCACAGTTTTTAAATATTTTACCTGTTATGATTCTGCGAAATTTGTAATTTTCCCTTACCTTCCCAATATTGCAAAACAAAAATGTACAAATGCATAAATGTTAGCTAGCGTTGTGTTTTATTACTAAATACTATATAGTTTTATTTGTGTATTACGTTGTATTTTTATTGCATACAGTATTTCATGTTGATGGTGTAATAACTTGTTTTAATTGCTTACCTACATGTTGTATTATTATTTTTTAATTTTTTTCTGCAAGGCTAATTTTTGCCAAGCTTATTTCTCTTAGCACAATGTATATACATTATTAATGATGCACAATAAGGGTTTTATATATATATATATATATATATATATATATATATATATACCTGCCATGTGCTTCGGCGTAATTCACGAATCATTTTACAGGCTACTGCTGTTCTCAATTTGCCTGTGGCACAAACTCTCTCCATTCTTCACTGTCAGACAGGAGGCGATGGAGCAGTTAAATATAAAGCTCCCAAAAGGATAAAAGACACACATGAAGAATATGTAAACAGGCTTAAAGGTGGTCATCGTGGTCACACCCCCGTGGTGACCGTGGATCCGATGAGGGTCACCGTTCGGTTTCTTCAAATGAGCTTGTAAATAGGTCTCTGGTCCGGATAACAAACAGGACAATGGGATTTCGATTCGCAATGCTCCGGCTTCTTGTCAGGGCGAACAAAGATCTAGTAAGGAACTCAAACTCAAAGAACTCAAAGCACATCTATTACCAAAAACAAAATTTCTATTTCAGCAGAAAAAAAAAAGCGTTCAATTTTGGAGGGGACAGAAAGAGAGAAGCACATCAATTCAGGAAAGAACGACAAGTGGAAGTAATCATCACATTAAAAGCCTTACACATGAGCCACGCCCCCTTTGCAAAACCACGCCCCCTTTTGGAAAGAAGAATGGCATTTTTAGGAATGGAGAGTGGGCAATAGATGATGAGTGGCTTGTTTGTATGGTGCTACCTGTAAAGGAAGCAGCAGAGCAAAAATAATCATTTATAAACATTCATATTTAATATATACACCATTTCGCTGTGTACTTTCTCCTCAGCCTTTATTTACAT